>QQOI01000108.1:0-110186 GCA_009729435.1 Phytophthora fragariae | reverse complement strand
AGATCACACGAACGACTGACCTTCGAACGGAGGCGGACATCAAACGACGTTTTGGTCTGGCAGTTGACAGGGGTCACTTTCCATCCACGTCTGTTCCCATCACCATCTCTCGGGAATCGCCTCGACTGGTCTCCATCCAGCTCCGCGGAGAGTTTCCAGCATGTTCAGTCCACAATCTGCCAAGCTTTCCGCACTGCAATGAGCTCCACGTCCGCTGCTACAACGCCGCCGGCCTCCGTGCAACTCCCGTCAGGCAACACCTCTGATGAGGGCGACACTGCGGGCACGGATGGCCAAGGTAACCAAGTAACCAGTTCCCCAGGTGCCGCTGGCCTTCGGGATGCAACTTCGTTCGGAGGGAAGGACAGCAGCAAGGAAGACGTTGGTGAAAAACCTTCGGTTGTTGACTCTCCACGTTCTGACGCTCCCCGTGATCTTCGCTCGGACGGTGCAGTCAGCTCGCGCCAGACGTGCGTCATCGGATCCTCGAACTCCGTCGGGACGCAGACGGCAGACACCATGGTGACTCGCTTCCTGACGGAGCCAGAAGTGCGACGCCTCGAAACGGATATCTCGCTACCTGCTCCAGAGCTCGGTCCCCGCGGTGACGTGGTGGCTCCGACTCGCTGCGACTTCTCAATGGATCTCTCGTCCCTGAGCCGCACTCGATTGATAGGCGTCCCAGTCGCATTCTCTCCTGGAGCAGCTTGCCCGCCTGGTCGCTGCCGAGCATGCACGCGTGCAGTGGGACCGTTGTGCGACGGATGAAGAACGCATCGGTCACCTCCCGGCGAACATCCGCGACATGCTGACTCCAGCCTACAACCGTGATCTCAACTCCGACACGCTCTGAGTCGATCCAAGCACCGTCTTCCGGACGTAGTGTGGTTGTTCATCTTTCCTTGCATCTCCCGGAGCACACTACCATGCGTAGTCGTAGTCAGTTTAATCGTCTGGAATATCAATCACTTTCGTTTCTTCGTGGCGTTCTCGTCTCTCCAAAATCAGTTTCAGTTTCACTCTCTCTTCATCTTTCTCGTTCACAACAGTTGCCATCCATTCACACATCCTCGACCCAAGTCCAGCGGGTTCAACATGGTGGACTCCGCTACACTCGGGGATGATCGTCTCCTGCCTGCATAGACTGGAAACGAGCTTTGGCTTTGGCGCTCTGATTGAACTCGTAGAGTAGTGCACCACAACTGAGTTGAGAGACAGGTAGCCACTCAGGATCGTCGTAATTCTTCCACTTGATCAAATATTCCTTACTGCGCTTGGACGTCCGCGTCCGTTTGGACCACCTCAGGTCGAGAATCTTTTCCACTTCGTACTCGTCTCTCCCAGAGTCGGGTTCCCAACTGTCTTCCGGGAGGAGTGCAGTATCAAAATCATCGTCCTCTCCGACTTCGACTTCTTCGACCGGTCGCTTCGGATGGAGTGCTCGCGGCTTCAGGCGACTGATGTGTACCCAAGGGTTGACACGGTAACCCGTGTCCTCAACCTTAAGCCGCACCCGGAAGTCATCATGCACCTCGTCAATTCGAAATGGGCCGTGCCACATGTGAGCAAGCTTCCGGCTCAAGCCCGTTTGGACTTTTGGGATGTACAGCCATACAGCATCACCCTTCTCGAAACCAGCCTTCAACCTCTCTGTGAGTTCCTTGCACTTCTGCGTTTGGACGTCGGAGCGCATTTTCTTCGCTTGGACTTGGAGGTCCTCCGCACATGCTAGGGCATAGCTGTAATCTCGCTGAAACTTGCGGCGCCACTCGTATGCAGTCTTCTCCTGGACGCTCGAAGGTCGGGGTCCCAACATCGCGGATACCGTCCCTTGGGCGTCCCATCCGTGAACTAGGTAGAAGGGAGTCTCGAAACGAGTTGCGTCAAAAGACGTGTTCAGAGCGAACATCAGCCTCTCAGCGTGGTCGTCCCAGTCGCTTTGGTCTGCCTCTGCGATGTACGCTCGGACACTCCGAATCACTGTTTGGACGGACCTCTCTTGCTGACCGTTCGCTTGGGGTCGGTGTGCTAAGGTAGCTCGCTGTCGACTCCCCAAAAGCTCTCGGAATCGGGTGAAAACTTCACTCATGAATCGAGGATCTTGGTCATGACGGATCAGGGAGATGGCTCCAAAACTCCGGAAGACGCGCTCCTCGTACGCCTCTGCGACATCCTGAGCCGTTGTGGAGCTCATGGGTTTACACATGACGTATCCCGAAAAAATATCCTGGAACAATAGTAAGAACGTGTTTTCTCGAGCTGACTTGGGCATGTGCGTCACAAAGTCCATTGACACTGCTTCGAAAGGTCGTCGGGGAGTGATGTTTCCCGGAGACGGACCAGGGTTCGGTGGTCGACCTTTTCCACTCGCACAATCCACACACTCTTCCACGAAACGATCCACATCCGCGTACATTCCAGGCCAGTAGAACTCCGAACGAAGTCGTTCATGGGTTCGAGTCTTGCCTTGATGTCCGCCTTGATAGTCCTCGTGGGCGTAGTGCAAAATGTCCGCTTGGAGCGCCTTCGGTACAACCAGTCGTGGCTCATCTGCGAAGTCTCGTGGTCGATCTCGGGTGGACCATGCTAATCGGTATAGAATACCGCGAGAGTCTAACGCAAACAAGTCGGCAACCGTGCTGATCTTTCGGAGACGTCTCGGCGAGAACGACTCGAAGTCTCCTTTCAGAAATCGCACCAACTCTGCGAGATACTCTTCACTCCTCTGATGAACTTTGATGCGACGCCACCGTTCGGCTTGGTACTCCAATGGCCCCAGAGGAGCTCGGGAAGAATCTTCCGCTTCCGTTTGTGCACCACTCCGGGTCACGGATGCCATGACTCGAGCTGCGTTTGGAAGTGGGGCCGATTCGGAACCAACGTCCACATTCTCCTTTTGGAAACTCACATCGGCCAAACTTTCCGGGACACGGATGTCCACTCCGAGACTCGCTTGCGATTTCATCAACTGCTCAGGGATCTTAGATACCTGTTCCAGATGACGTCGCTCATCCTCCTCCTGGACCGTCCAGGAGTCGTCGAGCACAAGTGTCTTCGAAGTGATGTAGTCGGCGGCCTGGTTGAAATCCCGCTTTACATGGACCAATCGGAGAGAAGTGAAGTGTTCTTTCATGGCTTCGCATTCAGCCAACTTCCTTTGCAGGTTCGGTTGATGACAGTTGATGAGACCTTGGACCTGTTGGATGACAATCCGGGAGTCGCCGACGACG
Source organism: Phytophthora fragariae (assembly GCA_009729435.1). Classification (NCBI taxonomy): domain Eukaryota; phylum Oomycota; class Peronosporomycetes; order Peronosporales; family Peronosporaceae; genus Phytophthora; species Phytophthora fragariae. The sequence continues at coordinate 106,956 of QQOI01000108.1, read as the reverse complement.
ACCAACTCTGTGATATCTCTCTCACGGGCCATTTGCAAACCCTTCTGGAGTCCGTTGTATTCGGCGTCGTTCACGGTGACATCTTCCAGGATGAAACCCTGAGCTTCCATGACCGACCAACCCGGCAACTTCCACAAGACGCAACCACAACTTCCTTTCCGAGTCGAAGTCTTCGCAGCTCCATCGAAACTTAACACCACACCTTCAAAGTCGTCTTCCAACATCTCCACACTGATGACCGGGGGTGCCTTAACGAGACGCTTCGCTGGGACGAGTGACTCTGCGACTTCATCTAGATGTTCTCTGGGAGTAATCCCTGCGCCCATGATCGCCGCTAGGCCGTCCTCGTCTTTCTTCACCTTCCGGATGTCCAAATTCCAATATGACAAAGTCACTCCCCATGGAACACACCTCCCGTCCGCCGTCTTGGATTGAATGATCCACTTCAGAACGGAGTATCGGGTGTATACTTCCAGAGGACATCCCTCGATCAGCGTCCGGAAGACTTGGAGGACTCGCAGCACTGCTATGACTTCCTTCTCCGCGATGTGATACCGGAGTTCGGCGTCGTTCAGAACACGTCCGGTAAAGCGTACCGGGTGGATGACTCCATCGTACTCCTGCCCGAGCACAGCGCATGCGGCCCACCGATTAGCGTGTGGAATGATGACAAAAGGCTTTGTCCGATCCGGATGTCGGAGCAGCGAAGTCGACACAATCTTCCGTTTGAGAATCTCGAACGACTCCTTGGCCCGGGACAAATCTCGTTTGGAGCGTATCTGCTCACCCGTCAATTCGTACAGGACTGCAGCCACTACCGGGAAGTCTTCAATAAACTTGTGATAGTAGTTGAGACTTCCGAGAAATGACTGAACTCCTTTCAGAGTGTTCGGAAACGGCAGATCCTGGACTCCTTTTGCAATTTTCGGGGTAGCTCGGATGCCTTCTGCACTGATCTCGTGGGAAAGGTAGGGAATCGACCGTTTTCCAAACTCACTTTTCGGCAGACTCACAGAGATGTTCCAGTACCTCAGCCGGAAAAGCAGCTTGTTTAGGTCCTCACAGAGTTGATCCCACGAAACTGCTCCATGCGCGATATCGTCGATTTAAGAACTGCGTCCGAGGACTGGTCCCATGTCCGAAGGCGTCGGAATGTTCCTCTGGAATACCGTCATGGTATCCGTCAGAGCCGGAACCTTCTCCTCTGGGACACCTCCTCCTGGACACTCCAATTGGAGGAAGTCCAACACGTCTTGATCGACTTCAGCTTCCTCCTCGGTTGGCAAGCGGACGAAACCCCACAGGCAGTTGTTGATTATCGCCTGGTATACCAAGGGGGCATTCTTCAGTCCAAACGGCATACGCACCCACTGGAAGTGTCCAAACGGACATACGAAGGCGGAGATCAGCTTCGCACGCTCCGTCATACGGATCGCCCAGAAGCCACTAGCCATATCGAGACTCATGAACCACATCGCACTCTCGAAGCCAATCAGCAGATCGTCGATCAGAGGTAATGGGTAGTTCGAAAGTTTAATGAACGTATTCACAATCCGGTAGTCGATGCACATCCGGATGTCCACACCATTCTTCTTCAGAACGATGACGATGGGCGAAGCCCACGGCGATTCGGAGTGCTCCACAAGTCCTTTCTCCAAAAGTTTCTTGATCAGCTCGTATACCTTCATCGAGAGATGTGGGGCCACAGATCGTGAACGCTGAGCCACTGGCTTGGCATCTCCAACATCCAAATCGCACACGACTCCTCGAGCCGGGGCGGGGGCAGCATTGCCGTCTCCCAAGAAGATACTGCGATGATACTTCAGAATGTTTCTCATCTTGCGTTCCTCGTCTGGAGTCGTAATCCCAGGTTCTCCGACGTCCGCGGTTTCAATATCACAGCTGGGACTCAGATCCTTCAACTCTGGGAGGAGCACCAACTGATCCCGGAGTTGGGACAGCAATTCACTCCCTTCGTGGATGTAAATGGTCGGTTCCGAGTCCAGATCTTCCGCGTTCATCTTCATGCAGCGCTCGTACTCCAACTCCAACTTCCGCAAATGTGTGCAAGGCCAGTCTTGGACCGGCACATCATCGTCCTCCTCCTCGATAATCTCGTTTGGAGGGTCACACACATAATCGTCGTCCAGACTGATCGCATCAAAGTATTCATCTCCGTCGTCATCTTCGCCGGGAGACATGACCTCTTCCAGAGCATCGACAAAATCACCTTCGTCTTCATCATCTCCTTCCGGACCGACGAGCTGAGCGTCCAACCCACGTTCCGAGCACACCTCTGAATCAGAGGTCGGCTCTTCTCGCTTGGACGTCCCAGAGGACGGGCGATCCTGCTCGGTCTTTTGGACAATTCGCACCGCAGCGGATTCTGGAGTCGATCGTCTCAATACTCGGGTCGGCCAACCATACTCCTCCTTTTCGACGCAAGGCGGGTCTTGGTCCTCGTACATCTGGGTCACTTCGTCAATCCTGCGTTCCATTTGATCGGAGAAGGTAGACTCGTAGATGAGATGTTGCCACTCCAGATATTTCCGGCTTCCTGGACGTACGAAACGGCCAGCCATCGGAAAGGAGTCTCGTTCCACAATCCTCGCAATTGGCGTTTGGAAGCTGATGGTCAGGTTCTTGTCCGAAATGTTCACCACTTTCACAGCGACTGGGTACGATCTCGAAGCGAAGATCAGCTTGGTCACCCAACGGTCTCCTCGACCGGCCCAGACCACATCCTTGTGTGGATCCATCTGGGCATAGCGAATCTGCGTTACGACACTTCTCCCCGGGAGCAACCTCGTCGTGAAATCAGGCGTCACAGCGAGATCCAAACCTTGGGCTTTCCGGATTGCTCCTCCCCGGTTTTGAGCAAAATCGTTTCCTCATCTGGGAGTTTCACAAGTCCTTCTCGAACGCAGATCCGAACACCAGCAGAGTACATGAAGTCCATACCCAGGAGAGTATCAATTCCTTGCCAGTGTTCGCAACCCACAAGTCCAGGATGTAAACCACTCTTGGACCGATGGTGACCTTGACTTGAGCCTTGGATCGAATTATGGTAGGCACTCCTCCCAGACCGGACACTCGCAGAGGACTGTGAACACTTTCTTTGAGTTTGAGCTTACGCGCTAAGTCCGCACTCACCATGCTCACAGACGCTCCGGTATCCAGCATTATCGGGATGCGGTGATTATTCACCGCGCCATGCACCGTCGCCACTTTTCGATCATCATCCGACTCGTGATCCTTCCACCATCCAAATCTCTCTCCAGGCTCCAAACGGAACTCGATCGGCGGGTCCAACTCCGGTACGTCCAAACGAGAATCGTCCGAGCGAGAATCATCATCTTGAAATACAGTCATACATTCGTGATTACCTTGTGTTCGACTCTTCAACTCGGGTCCCATATACACTAAGGCGCGTTCTGGATCCCCATCCAGCGGGCTTACAGGTTTAACTGCTCTTCCCCAGAATTTTCTTCTCCTTCCAGAGCTTGCTTCCAGAGTGGCTTCGGCATCTCGAACGTCCCCTGGGAGGCCAAAGACCTCAGCTTCTGAAAGGTTTTGAAACCGTCGCAAACTTCGCCATGGAAACCTGCACAGAACTTGCACGGAGGTGTCTTGCAGTATTGGGCTGGATGTCCTTGCTGATGACATCGATCACACTGGAGTCCGGACCAACAGCGATCTTCGGTATGTCCAAAACGTTTGCACGTCTCACAGAATCTGGAAGTGTCGGGCGGCTTGCCAAATCGGGGCGACGAGTCGTTGGGTCGGAACTCTCTCGGAGGAGGCTTCCAACCGGCATTCTCCATCGCTCGATATACTTGCGACCAATCTTCCGGAAGTTGACTCTCCGACAACCATGTCTCCACTTCTTGATCTGGGATTTCTTCGGTCGCCTCTTGGAAGTGTACTTGCTTCTCATCCTCTGAGCTTGACTCGACTTTGCTCTGCGCAACGTAAGCCTTGGCAGGACGCTTCGGACGGAACTTCCCAGCGGACATGTAGTCCGGGCGAGATTCACGTCTGGGAGGAGGAGTCTCGTAGTCGTCGTCTTGATGCATTTCTTCATACTGCTTGAGCACGAACACCAAATCCTCCAGGCTGTGTAAGCGTTGACCTTGCAGAGTGGAGCGGGGTGAGGAATCCAGGAGTTTCTTCATAAACACCTTGAAGTGTCGTTCCCTCTCCTTGGACGACTTCCGGAAGTTGATTCCAGCCTTGTCAGCAACCCGATTTAGGCGGTAGAAAAATTCCAGCGGAGCTTCCGTCTTCTTCTGAGTCATACTGTAGTACCTCTCGGAGTCGGACGTTTTCGCTTTGCAATACTTCTCCTTGAACGCCTTCAGGAATCGCTTCCAGCTGTGACGTACATCTTCATCCAAATTATAGCGCCAGTCTCGAGCGGACGACGGCAGCTTCAGCTTCATCTCGTAAATGCGCATCTTGTCAGACCATCCCCCTTGAACTGCTATACTCTGGAACTTTTCCAACCAGCGAATGCGTGTCGACAGTGATGCATTTTCATTGGAGTCTTCCAGAGCCGATGCGTTCACGTAAGGCTTGTACGTAAACACCGTAGTCCCAGCTTGAGACGTCTTCGAAGTCATTGCGTTCGGAACCGACTCCTCGAAGAAACTGCTGTCCGAATCATCAGAACTTTCATCGTCCTTCTTGTCCGAGTCAGAGTCCGGGTCGGAGTCATGGGGGTCATTTCCTCGTTTGGAGATTCTCCTTGCGGAACCCCGTCTCGACGACCCTGACTTCCCAGCGTCCTTCTTGGGCGGGTCCGAACCTCCAGGCGGAGTACGTCCGGGAGGACCTCGCTTCTCGGAGCTCTGTTCCGTCTTCACTTGAGTCGCGCTTCTGCTTCTACTCGCAGCGTCGTTCTTGACCTTGGCTTGTTGGAGGTTTCGCAGAGTCGCTTGCAGTTGTGCCGCGAAATGATTGTCGGCAGTCGTTTGAGTGATCTGCGCTGGGACTTGAGGTGGCATTGGGACTTCGACGCGAGGATTGGATTGCGTTGTCGCTGCACGTTTCTCCCGGGGTTGACTTGCATAATACTTCTGGACGTTGATAGCAGCTTCTCGATCCCTCTCGCGCGCCTCCCGGAGAGCTAGCAACTCCTTTCGGGTCGCTTCCAGTTCCAGCGCCTGTCGCCTCCCTTCGGACTCCAAACGAGCTTTCTCCTCAGCGACTTCCAGAGCTTGTCGATTCTTCTCAGATTCCAACTGCGCCTGGAAATCTCCCAGCGCCGCTTCCATCCGTTGACGTTCGTTCAGAGCCTCTTCTTCTCGCAGTGCCTCCACAACTTCTGGAGACATCGGAACGAAGTTTGCCACGTTAGACGGAATCAGAGGTGGCACGTTCTCATTCTCGACCCTCGCACTCTGCTTCTGGACTTGAGTGACCTTCTCCTCCATACTAGCCATCGAATCTTTCATTTCAGTCATCGATTCTTCCATCTTTTGCATGAACTCCATGGCTGCCACGGTCGATCCCGTGGACTTGACGGAGTACCCCGAACGATTGGATCGCTCCGAGTATCGCGAAGTCGATCTGCGACGTCCGGACGTCCGCCTGGACGAACGACGTCTTCCTCTCTCCCGACGTCTCGAGTAGTAACTGTCATCGGAGGACTCATCGTCAGATGACTTGTCGGGTCAACGGTCTTTGCGGCGTGTTCGTCGCTGGGATGTCTTCACCGTTTTGGTATCTCTTTCGGAGTTCATCATGTCCACATCACCAACATCAGGTTTCGACTCTTGGACGGGCGGGATGATCGTCTGTTGGACGTACATACCCATCTCAGGACCACTTGGCATGAAACCGCCAGCTCCGTGAGCCGTCATCACCATGGGATGGTAACCAACGTATGGCATGTGTCCTCCTTCGTACGACCACATCGAAGAGCCAGATGATTCATCTCTCGACGACAAACTTCCAGTCACAAAACTCCTCTGGGAGACACTCGACTGTCCAGAGACATCCGACTGACTCGGAACGGAGTTCGATTCCGTCTTCCGGGACACACTCATCTGGGCCACCGAATTGACCTCGCTGGGAGGCACCGTACTTGGTCCCGTCCCTGACGAGGCGTACAGCGGTAGCGAACTCAGAGATGGAGGCTGAGGTGGGTGTGCTTGTGGACGCTTGGCATCGGGTTCACTCTGGGATGATCCTCTTGGACTTCTCGTCGTTCGGATCCCCAACGTCCGGAATCGCATCACAAACTCGCGACCCAGCAGGTCCGACTCGTAGTCATTCATGAAGAGATCTCCTTCGGAATCTTCAGCGTGGTAATCCAATCTGGGAGGACGTTCCGGCTTGACTCCTTCTGGAAGCACGGACCTCCCGGAAGCCTTAGCCGTCACTTGTTGCCACTCCAGCATTTCTACACCCAAGAGTTGCAGCAAATCTGCCACCACCTTGTAGACCTTGCTCCGATGGATCTTGGACGCACGCGTCTTGAACCACTCTGGGACGAGATTTGTGAACTCGAACCCAGCTTCGCAGAGCAGAGTCAGGAGTGCAGCCACACTTTCCCTTGAAGACGATAGTCCGGGTGGGATGGTTGCCGCAGTCAGATCTTGGGCCATCGCTGGCATCCGTCGTTCCGGGCGCAGTTCTACCACCCAAGCATCTTCCGAAGTCGCCGATAGTGACCAATCTCGGAGGTATCCAGACGTCGCGAGTATCGCCGTCTGCCAACCCGCAGCACCCAAAGTCACAGCGGGCCACGTGTACTCCACAGAGGGAGGCGAGATCCTTCCGGACGGAGCGCGCTCCCAGCGTCGAACTTGTTCTGCGACGTAATCGCGCGCTTGGTTCTCCGCGACACTTACTCCGAGGTCTCGTCGAGGAGTCTCCACCGGTCGAGGACCGGGAGTCTCCAAAACAGGAACTGCCGGATCGGCTCCTGGAAGTTCTTTGTCCTCCTGGACGGTCACCAAAGGCTTCTCAGTCTTGACCAGTGACGCTTTATCCAGGGGAGTAGCGTCGCCTTCCAGAAGCCCTTCGACTTCCTCATCTGGCTGTGGAGAATCCGAAATTCCATCCACAACCAGGGATACTTCATTTGGAGCACTCTCCAGTCTCCGAGCGGGATCTTCCAAAATCTCGACTTCTTCCTCAGGTATTTCCAAAGCCGGCGTCTTGAGCTCTTCCTGTCCCGCGATTACGCTGACCACGTCGTCCGGCGGGTCTTCGTCTGGACCATCGTCCAAAAGTACTTGGTGCGCATCTTGGACGTCCAGTCCGGGTGACGATTGCTCTTCGGCCGCGGACAACTTCTTCTTCTCTTCGGCTGCCTTACGCTTCGCAGCGTTGGCCTTCCGAGCCTCGCGCTTGACTTCGTCCAAGCTCTTGGTCTCTTCCGGCGGCAGCCCTTGTACTCGGCGCGAAGCCCGCGACGCCGAACCGCGTCCCGCCTCTTCGCGCTCACCTTCTTGCATGCTACTTCTCCGAACCATAACCACAGTTAGGAAGTAAGTCAACAATCAGCACCCTAAAATCAAACCAATATAACAACTCGGTGGAATCACTAGACAACCAAATCCGGGCACGCGCACCAGCTGTGGCGAAGTCGGTGACAACTTTTTGCCGCCCAGGTGTATAGTGCTCTCGTGCTACCCTCGTTGGGACCTGTTCCCCCCTCCAAAAGTAGAATAACTTCCAGGAGGAGAACAGGCGGGTATACCTCCAAACGAGGTTTCTCGTTTGGAGTTGGCGTGTGTACCTTGCGTAATCCCCTTCTCGGGCCGTTTGTCTTCGGCGGACCGGATTCCACCTAGTGAGTTGTTAATATACGGGAATAGAAAATATAAGAGTACTGAGCGTGGACGTATACCTCCGAACGACGCTCGTACAGTTAGTGAGAAGTAGTGATCTACCAACCAGATCCACTCCCAGAGTAGAGATAACCAATCTCAAATATACAGAATACAAATACAGACAACTACCCGTCACTTATTCTTTTGGACCCTCGGACGGTGGGTCAACACTCCAGTCAAATAGGGTTCTCCGCTTGGAAGCACTGGTCAACCTCCAAACGAACCTGACCAATATTCTTCTCTTCGACTCACGCACCACCTCCGTTTGGAGGAAAATAGACAGACCTAATACACAGTCCTATCACACAGTAATCTATCAATAATTCCAGGGGCCGATCACTAACAAACCTCCTAGACTGCAGTTAATATGGAATGGATAAAGCTCCTCTGCGAAAGAGTGTACTTCCCAACTAATAATATGGAATAGTAACGGATCACTCCCGGTGTGCGAGCCCGGGTCCCCGTCCTAACTGTGACTTGACCTTTTTGGGTGAGAATCCCCACACGTCCCCTGGCACGGTCGGTAAAGACACACCGTCTGGATGTCGACGTTCGGGCAGTCAGACCTCCGGGGGCGGTCCCTAAAAATCGCGGTAGGCTGCTGTCCTCTGGTCCCAGGCGGTATTCGCCTCGCTCCCGTGCTCGGAATTACGATGCACTTGCGGGTCTTGAGGCAAAACGGATTCTGTTATTAATGGTTATCTTGGTATCTCTCTCTCTTTCATCTTGGCTGGAAGATCTCTGCTGGAGGTCTCTTGCGTTCTGGGCGTCGATCTTCGACACACACTCTTCTTTTATCTTGATCTTTGTATGGGGCGCGTCCCAGCTTCAACCTTGGCGCGCGTAATCGTCCTACACGTCGGGTCCGCATCCTCGCACGTGGGTGTGACTCAGTGGGTGACCGTGGTACATAAGTACCACTCTTCGCTCTTGACACATCTTGAGATCTGACTTGACTTGGACTTTGTATGGTGACTCATCTTGGAGCATCACCCTGTTCGTGACTTCACTCTGTGACTTCTCCTCCTGGAGGTCACGTCACAACTTGACTCTTGGACATCTTCCTCTTGTACATCTTCATTCTCTTGGACTTCTTGACTCTCTTGGACTTCTTGACTCTTGACTCCCGGACTTCTTGACTCTTGGACTCCCGGACTTCTTGACTCTTGGACTCTTGACTCCTGGGCTCCTGCTTCTCTTGGACTTCCAGACTCACGTCACAGCTGACTCTTGGACTTCTTGATGACCCGACTCCTGGACTTCACCATTCTCGACTCTGGGATCCTCGCTTGCAACTCGACTCTGGGACTCTTGATCCCCGGTCGTTTGGGGTCCGCTTGTATCCTGGGTCTCACTTCTGCATGCATGGGTTCCCAGATCCGAATGCACAGGGATTGGCAATTTTGGTTCAGTCACTTCGTGTCAGAGACTATCGAAGTCTGGCGCCACGAAAGGGCCTGTGAAGTTGCTCATCAGCATGGTCTTGAGGTAGACCAAGATTGGGTCTTGTTCTAGCAGACGGAAGAGCTCCGTGCGCGCCACGACGTACCGTACCTCCTCGGCGGTGTACTGGCGTCCCGTGTCCTTGCCTTGCGGCTTGGACAACGACTCCTCCGCCGAGTCCGGCGCGCGCAGCTTCTTCTTCTTCTTCTTGGACAACTTGCGCTTCGTGGCTGTGAGACGAAGCGGGTGAACGCTTTTATCGTCCAGGATGTATAGCGCGTCCGGGGTTAAAAGACTGGTATTCCAGAATGGACCATCCCCGGTTAACTCGAAACACACAGTAGAATGACTCGAGTCGGCGTGTGACCTTGTGCAATCCCTATAGGTGTCGATTAATTCGGCGGACTGTCTTTCAACCGGAAATGTAACAATCAATTAGATACAAGAATACAGAGAACTTCCAAGTTCCTTTCAACTGGGAGATCCCGAATGGAGGCAAGCTTACAAGCAAAGACCTTTCCCCAAACAACCACTCTCAAAATAACCAATAACAATACAGAGTTCGTATATACAATATGCAGTCTGTCAACTTCAGGTTACAACCCGGATACAGAGAAATCCGGGTTGCCCAACGCGCACCACCCTCGAATAAACGAGGGAAACCACAAATACAGTCCTAAAACAAGCAATCTAACTCGGATCTCAGGGGGTGATTGCTACAACCTCCTGAAACTATAGATGGAATATGGAATGCAAGGGTCCTCTTTCGAGTGTCCACAGGCAATTTAGAGATATGAAATGGGTAGACCAACCCGAAAGCAGCCTTTTTGGGTACCCAATTTGATTTGAAGCGTGTAGGTGAGAGTTCCTTGTGCGGTTGCACGACCTTGGATGTCCGTTGGTGTACGCGGCTCCCGGACCTTCCTTTGGATTCTCCTTTGGGTAGCAGAAATATGGCGTCGTCGTCCTCGGCGAATATACTCTCCAGGGTCAATGGCAAACAGACACGAAGTCCACTTGGGCTCTGGAAGGCAAAACAAACTCTGATTATCTCTTATATATATATCTCTTTGGCTATCATTTCTTTCTTTCTTTCTTTCTTGGTATCTGGGTTTTCGACGGTCTCGTCTGCTCGAATCGCATGCACTCCTCCCGGATGACTGGGTTTCAGTATACTTGGGATCATGTTGAACTCGCGGAAGGCCGTTCACTCATCTTGCACTGGCAGTCTTGAGCAATCGCACTTCGTGCGCTGGCGCGCTGTCACCACTTGATTGACTTGTCTCGAAGATCCCTGGCTTAGGCGTAGCACTGTCTGGATCTTGGTCTCATGTTCGCATGGGTGCCTGATTTGGCACGCCCCTGGGGCGTCAGTGATTGGTCGGATCATACTTGGGTACACTTGCCATCCGGGGTGACGTTCATCCGGAGTGGCATCTTGGTCATTCGGGTTGTCCTTCATCATTCGGGATGTACAGGGTGTGCTTCGTCCGGACTTCTGTAGTGTCGCTCGGGGTGTCTTGATCTTGAGGAACTGGGTGATTACTCGGCTCGTATGGGCAGGCCGCTTTCCGGGATACATTCTACCGGAAGCGTTTGGCCCCTTCATATGGGTACCTGCCGCAAAGGGAAGTCGGCGGCCGGACCGGGCGCTATACCTCCATCCCGAATCTTTGCTTCGGGTGGGACGCCTCCGTGCCTGTGAGCCTATACGTGTTCCGAGTAACTGTCCTCGCGATCTTCAACCAGTCAACACTTTCGAGTGTACCATTCTTGTACCACCCTGAATCCAGATCTCCATTCGACACTCTCCGGCTCTGCACCCTGGGCAGCTGCGAACTGACCACTCTGGAAAACTTCCAGTTGCCTCGCGTCAACCGCCCCTCTGGTCACGGACCCTCACTGAGAAATTTGTCTTCGAAGTGTCAGACCATGAGCAGATCCACTCGCGATCGCAGCCGTCCTGGGCGCAATGCCACCTCGGCTCGCCAACCATCCAACAGGCTTCCCGGATTGTCCACCATTCTCCGTCCCGTCCCGGATCCAACTGTCGCACCCACTATTCGTCCAATCTCCAGACGCGACAGGCAAACACATTCAAAACGCAAAAACTCTTCAGCTCCACACACGATGAGCACCTCCAAGGCAGATGCCGACAACGACAATGGTCGCGCCGTGGACGACGCGCCCCCGCACGCCCCTGAGCAACTCCCGGACGTTCCGCCAGTCGAAGGCGGTACTTCGGGCTCGGGTGGCGTGGGTGGCGGGGTCGACACTCCTTCGGGCCAAGTGGATGACACGCCCCAGCCGGGCTCGGCCATACCGGACAAGGCGCCTTCGCGTGAGGGTAATCCAGCGCAAGACGACACACTGCCAGGCTCTGAGACGGATCGGGGGCCCCCACCAGCTACGGGTGTGGACCTATCCACTATCGATGATCCAGCTGCCACGGCGGCGGCCTTCGCGTCGGTGGGTCAGTTATTAGTTACCCAGCAGATCATCTCGGCGGCCACAGCAAAGTACATCATCCAAGGGGAGCTGAATTTGGCACGTTCGGATTCGGCCGCTGCGGCAGCTGCTCATCCATACTGCCCGGGCGACGTTCCACCCACACGCTTTGGGGTAAAACAAGACCCATCGAGCTTCATCGTGGGCGTCCCTGCCACCAGCTCAGACCGCCTCGCGGAACGTTTCATGCGTGACGGGTATGGTGGGCTGGAGGCCTTGGCTTTCGTCGAGACTCTCTCGGACGAAGACATCCAGGACCTTTCGGAGATGGTCAACCCGAGATTGAGTATCCGCCCGGATCTCCTACTTCCCAAGTCAGTGGAGGCCACAGCTACGGTGCCAGAGTTTCGCGACTTGCTAAGCAGTATGAGTGCGAAACGTGAATTGGCGTCGCTACTCCAGCATTACCCCGTGGAGGGGCTGGCGCGGAAAGTGTTCAAGATGTCGACACTCCTGAAACAGACTCTCGTTCAACTCCGAGAAGCCAAACGCCAACTTCAGTCGAGTGGTTCTCGTGACGGCTCCGAATTGCTCGAAAAACTTTCGGAGACCAGTGCCATGAAGACCGGATTCGCCTTACTGAATCAACACTGGAAGGAGGCTTTCCTGGTGTGTAAACGCCAGCTCGACCAGGAACTCTCTGATCACGCCCGGGATTTCAAACGCGCGGCACAAAATCATGAACAGGAAGAAGAAGCTCTCCGGTCGCGCTTGGCATCCATGACTCAGGAGCGTGATGACATGTTCGCGTTCGCTCGGGTGCTGGAGCGTCGGCTAAAAGCCGGTTCGATCAACGTTCTGAAGGTGATGAATTTCCTGAACCAACATCAGACTCAGATTGTAGGCAATTGGCCGCGCCCGAAGGCTCTACTCGAGCACCTCAAGGATCGTCAGGTTCCTCCGGATAACTGGACTACCCAGATCATGGTGACTGCCATCGATGACTACTCTGCGCAGCCTGGTCCTTTCGTTACCCTGGATGAGGATGACCTGGGTGAGGAGAAGAAAGAGGAGGATGGTTCTGGATCGGGGAGCGGTTCCAAGAACGCGCCCCTGGACTTCACTCAGGATTCCACTCCACCGTCTACACCCCAGACTCCTCCAAACAAGCGAAACAAGGCGTCATCTGCGAGTTCCCGAAAGCTGCAGCTACGTCCAGACCCATACACCCCGAGTGAAAAGGACGCTTTGGATCCCCGGACGTCGCTCGCTCGGACGTCTCTGGCGGATCACGCAGTGATTTGGGACAAGCAGCGCACTGACCTCCAGTTGGTTATGCGCTCCGGGTTGGATTATCTGGACGCTTTTGAGCTGGTGAATGGTGATCATCTCGTGCACCCTCGGATCCCAGTTCGGGAACTGACTTTCATGCTCGCCCGGATGATGTACTGGGGTCGTCTCAATCACACTCCGTGGGCCAAGTACGTCCCGAGCTGGTGCTTTAAGAAGGCCGAGTCATATCTCGAAAACCTAGATGGTGCCCCAGCTCGTTGGCCAGCTCTGAAAAAACTGCGCCTGGATGACTCAGCAGAGGTGATGGAAGCCCTCTTTTCGGGGGTCGGCGAAAGCGAAGACGACGAAGATCGGGATGTCACGTTCAAGTCCAGTGTGGAGTTCAAGCCTCAAGCTCCCGCTCCGCGGACCACTCCGCCTCGAGAAGCAAAGCGTCGGCGTGGCTCGGTTTCATCAATCTCAAGTTCGTCGGCTCCAACTGGGACTGACCCACCTTCAGAACCTCCTGCCAAGCGTCATCGTCCGGCACAAGATCGTCGCCGATCGGTCCTGGCTCGGAAAGAGTATTCCGAATTGGTTCCGGATGAGCTCGCACCCCAGGACGTGGTGTTATATCCTGGCGTCAGTACGGTATCCTGCTCAAGTTTGCACCCGGAACAGCCAATGCGATTGAGCAAACTACAGGTTTTCCGGATTACGCCCCGAATTTATCCAAGATCACTGAGCTGGAAGGGGTTCGAGCGCGGTGGGATCCACCTTTATTCAAGGTGTTGTGGGATTCGGCGCCCTGGGACGACATGTTCCAACAACGCCTGAAATTCCTGATCCTGCACTCGGCCGATGACTTGAGTGCTCGGGCGAAGTCCGACCTGGTGGACATTGTGGAGTTCATGTGGACGCATCGCCGCACCTTCTGGCTAATTGGTCATTGGTTTTTTATCGCCCACCACCGGGATGACTACTCGGCGAATCTCCACACCGAGCGCAAGAAAGAGTGTGATGCGGTCAAAAAGAACTACAAAAAGCTCCTGGATGACAAGGTTCGAGGTGGCCTTCCGGAGTCCGTCCTGGAGGAACCTGGCATCTGGACGTTCCCGGCCAAGTGCTGCTTCTGGGTCTGGATGGACAAGTCTCAATTGAATGACCAAGGCCACCCCTTTTCGCTGACGGCACAGCTCCGGATTGTCGACAAGTTGGAACCTGCCCGGGTGCAATGGAACTCGTGCGACTCAGATGACCAACGTGTGGCTCACCTGAGCTCGTCTCTTCGGAAGAAATTGCTTCCCGAATCCGAGCGCCGCCGATACCCAGTCTCCACTCAACGTCCGTAGGATTTACTCGTGCGTCGTAGGGGGCCTGAGATCAGGAGTTCGTTCCATTTTCTGCATGTCTTAGCATAATCACGTCTTAACTCCACCAATATATCTGACCCCTCGTTCACGTTCCAAATCTTCATTCTAATTCTCTTTGCACGCGCAACTTCATATCATCACTCTTCAAGTCTTCTCTTCCACTTCGTTGTACACTCTCGCTCGTGTTCCAGGTAGCCACTTCCATTCTCCACTCGAAGTCAAAACATTTTCAGTCAAATTCACAATTCCACGATCTGCGTCGGTCAAGTCGAGGTTCATCCGGGATGGCTATAGCCTAGGGTGATCGTCTCCGGCCTGCATGGCCTGGAAACGCGCCCTCGCCTTCGCTCCTTGGTTGAACTCGTACAGGAGAGCACCACAGCTCAGCTGGGATACTGGTGTCCAATCTGGGTTGTCATAACCTTTCCACTTCACCAAGTATTCCCGAGTGTGCTTAGCCGTGCGTGTCCGTTTGACCCATCGTAGATCCAGGATTTTCTCGACTTCGTATTCATCATTCGAATTGTCTGGTTCCCAACTATCCTCTGGAACAGGGCCGCATCAAAATCATCGTCGTCTTCCGGATCAAGCTCCATCGTGGGTCGTTTCGGGAAGACTGCACGCGGTTTCAGGCGACTCACATGTACCCAAGGGTTGACACGATACCCCGTGTCCTCAACCTTGAGGCGGACTCGAAGATCATCCTGAATTTCTTCAATCCGGAAAGGCCCATGCCACAAGTGTGCCAGCTTTCGGCTTAATCCAGGTTGTACCTTCGGGATGTATAACCACACGGCGTCTCCCGTCTCGAAACCTGCTTCAACCTCTCGGATAATTCCCGCCACTTTCGGGTCTGCTCTTCTGAACGAGCACGCCTCGCTTTCCTTTGGAGGTCTTCGGCACACGCCAAGGCGTAGCTGTAATCCCTCTGGAATTTGCGTCGCCACTCGTAAGCAGTCCGTTCGGGCAGGCTAGAAGGTTTCGGGCCGAGCATCGCCGAGGCAGTACCTTGGGCGTCCCATCCGTGCACTAGATAGAATGGCGTTTCCAGGCGCGTAGCGTCGAAGGAAGTATTCAGGGCAAACATCAATCTTTCAGCGTGTTCATCCCAGTCTGACTGGTCCGCTTCTGCGATGTATGCCTTGACACTCCGAATGACTGTCTGGACTGACCGTTCCTGCTGCCCATTGGCTTGGGGACGGTATGCCAGCGTCGCACACTGCTTGCTTCCGAGCAACTCACGGAACTCACGGAACCTCGTGAATACCTCACTCATAAACCTAGGGTCCTGGTCATGTCGAATCATGGATGACGCCCCAAATCTCTGAAACACTTGCTCTTCATACGCTTCGGCCACATCTTGGGCAGTCGTGGACGACATTGGTTTGCACATGATGTACCCGGAAAACGTGTCCTGAAACAGGAGTAGGAAGGTGTTTCCTCGGGCCGATTCAGGCATGTGCGTGACGAAATCCATGGAAACTAACTCGAATGGTCGTCGCGGCTCGATGTTCCCTGGGGACGGCCCGGGATTGGGGGGTCGCCCCTTTCCGCTGGCGCAATCCGTGCATTCTTTTACGTAGTGTTCCACACTAGCGTACATGCCAGGCCACTAAAACTCCGAACGCAACCTCTCGTAAGTGCGTGACACGAAGTGACTGCACCAAAACTGTCAATTCCTGCGCACTCGGATCTGGGAACCTATGCATGCAGAAGTAAGATCCAGGACACAAGCAACCCCCAAACGACCGGCGATCAAGAGTCCCAGAGTCAAGTTGCAAGCGGCAATCCCAGAGTCGAGAGTGGTAAAGTCCGGACGTCGAGTCACCAAGAAGTCCTAGAGTCAGCTGTAATGTGAGTCCAGAAGTCCAAGAGAGTCAAGAGTCCAAGAGTAAGAAGTCCAAGAGTCAGAAGTCCAAGAGAGTCAAGAGTCCAAGAGTAAGAAGTCCAAGAGAAAAGAAGTCCAAGAGTCAAGCTGTGACGTGATGCTCCAGGAGGAGAAGTCACAGAGTGAAGTCGAGAAGAGGGTGATGCCCCAAGATGAGTCACCATACAAAGTCCGAGTCAAGTCAGATCTCAAGGTGTGTCAAGAGCGAAGTGTGGTACTTATGTACCACAGTCACCCACTGAGTCACACCCACGTACGAAGATGCGGACCCGACGTGTTGGACGATTACGCGCCCCGAAGTTGAAGCTGGGACGTCGCCCCATACAAAGATCAAGATAAAAGAAGAGTGTGTGTCGAAGATCGACGCCAAGAACGCAAGAGACCTCCAGCAGAGATCTTCCAGCCAAGATGAAAGAGAGAGAGATACCAAGATAACCATTAATAACAGAATCCGTTTTGCCTCAAGACCCGCAAGTGCATCGTAATTCCGAGCACGGGAGCGAGGCGAATACCGCCTGGGACCAGAGGACAGCAGCCTACCGCGATTTTTAGGGACCGCCCCCGGAGGTCTGACTGCCCGAACGTCGACATCCAGACGGTGTGTCTTTACCGACCGTGCCAGGGGACGTGTGGGGATTCTCACCCAAAAAGGTCAAGTCACAGTTAGGACGGGGACCCGAGCTCGCACACCGGGAGTGATCCGTTACTATTCCATATTATTAGTTGGGAAGTACACTCTTTCGCAGAGGAGCTTTATCCATTCCATATTAACTGCAGTCTAGGAGGTTTGTTAGTGATCGGCCCCTGGAATTATTGATAGATTACTGTGTGATAGGACTGTGTATTAGGTCTGTCTATTTTCCTCCAAACGGAGGTGGTGCGTGAGTCGAAGAGAAGAATATTGGTAAGGGTTCGTTTGGAGGTTGACCAGTGCTTCCAAGCGGAGAACCCTATTTGACTGGAGTGTTGACCCACCGTCCGAGGGTCCAAAAGAATAAGTGACGGGTAGTTGTTTGTATTTGTATTCTGTATATTTGAGATTGGTTATCTCTACTCTGGGAGTGGATCTGGTTGGTAGATCACTACTTCTCACTAACTGTACGAGCGTCGTTCGGAGGTATACGTCCACGCTCAGTACTCTTATATTTTCTATTCCCGTATATTAACAAATCACTAGGTGGAATCCGGTCCGCCGATGATAAACGGCCCGAGAAGGGGATTACGCAAGGTACACACGCCAACTCCGAACGAGGTTTCTCGTTTGGAGGTATACCCGCCTGTTCTCCTCCTGGAAGTTCTACTTTTGGAGGGGGAACAGGTCCCTACAAAGGGTAGCACGCGAGCACTATACACCTGGGCGGCAAAAAGTTGTCACCGACTTCGCCACATGCGGGTGATACCTTGGTGTCCTCCCTGAACGTCCTCATGAGCATAATGCAACATGTCTTCTCGTAGGGCTTCTGGAACCACCAAGCGCAACTGATCTTCCACACCCCGAGGGCGATCCCGAGTGGAACGTGCTAACCGATAAAGCACACCTCGAACATCCAGCGCGAATAGGTCAGCGACTTCCGCAATCTTCCGCAACCGCTTCGGTGAAAACCGTTCCAAGTCTCCTCGAAGGAAATCCCGGATCTCCGACAAATATTCATCTCGTTCCTGGTGTGCGCGAATGCGCCTCCAGCGTTCCGCCTGGAATTCCAGGGGGCCCAGAGGTGGGGTGGATCCGGGGTGCCTCGCGTTTGTCCTCGGGTCAGCACAGCTAATATTCGTGCAGTGAAAGGAAGTGGCGTTGATTCGGGACCAGGTCCAGTCTCACGCCCGGGATCCTTGCTGGGTGATCCATCCGAGATACCCACAGGTTCAACCGAGCGCACTTCAGCATTTTCCTCCGGTGACTTCATTATCTGTTCCGGGATCTTCGACACGACTCTCAGATGTTCCTTTTCCTCCTCATCCTGGACGACCCAATCTTTTCCTGAAACTAGCGTTTTGGACGTCAGATAGTCTGCAGCCTGATTGAAATCTCGCTTCACATGTACCAAACGGACCAGCTTGAATTTCTCCTTCAACACTTGGCATTCGGCCAACCTTCGCTGCAAGTTGGGTTGGTTACAATTGATCAGACCCTGGACTTGCTGAATGACGATTCGAGAGTCCCCCACAGCTACGAGATCATGGATGTTGTGTTCCAAGGCCATTCCCAATCCTTTGAGTAGTCCATAATATTCCGCGTCGTTCACCGTCACTCCATTCAGGATGAAGCCTCGGGCATCCAGGATGGTCCACTCAGGCAACTGCCACAATATACAGCCACAACTGCCTTGTTTCGTGGATGTCTTGTCTTAGCTGCACCGTCGAAACTTAGGACCACTCCGGAATAGTCGGCCGCCAGCATTTTCGGAGTGGCCCTGATTCCTTCAGCCCCAATCTCGTGAGACAGATAAGGGATCGTTCTCTTCCCGAATTCGCTTTTGGGCAAGCTGACCGAAATATTCCAATACCATAGGCGATACAACGACGGGTCCAAATCATCACACAACTGGTCCCAAGTCGCGGCACCATGAGCGATGTCATCAATATAAGAACTACGCCCCAATACCGGTCCCATCCGGGATGGCATTGGGATGTTCCGCTTGAAAACTGTCATCTGCTCTTTCAGTGCTGGCAAATAATCTTCAGGATGTGCGACGTCAGGGTCCAACTCAGCACGTTCCGGCTTTCCCGAATCTTGCGGGTCTAAACCGAGATAGTCCAGGACCTCCTGGTCCACCAGTGCCTCCTCTTCAGGTGGTAATCGAACAAAACCCCATAAACAGTTGTTAATCACGTGCTGATAGATCAGCGGTGCATTCTTCAATCCGAAAGGCATTCGTACCCACTGGAAGTGTCCAAACGGGCAAACGAAAGCCGATATGAGCTTAGCGCGTTCGGTCATTCGGATTGCCCAGAAACCGCTAGCCATGTCGAGACTCATGAACCACATCGCACTTTCAAACCCGACTAACAGATCGTCGATCAGAGGTAACGGGTAATTCGAGAGGCGGATGAAGCCGTTGACTATTCGGTAATCAATGCACATCCGGATGTCAATGCCATTTTTCTTGAGGACGATCACAATCGGGGATGCCCAAGGAGATTCGGAATGTTTGACCAACTTGGTCTCCAGGAGCTTCTTGAGGAACTCATACACCTTGATCATGATATGTGGTGCGATTGAGCGGGGTCGCTCTGTCACAGGGCGCGCGTCTCCCACATCCAGATCGCACACCACACCTCGAGCTGGCGCAGGGGCTGCATTCCCATCACCCAGGAAGATACTTCGATGTCGTTCCAGGATGCCTCTGAGCCTGCGATCCTGAGTGTTCGTGCTAAAACCGGGTTCCCCCACATCTGCCTTGGTAATGTCACACTCGGGACTGAGGTCCAGTAATTCGGGTAGTAATGCTAGCTCGTCTTTCAACTGTGCCATGAGTTCACTCCCTTCATGAAGATACACGGCCGGTTCCAGATCTAATTCTTCCGAATTCACCCGCATACATCGGGCGTACTCCAATTCGAGCTTCTCGACAGGTGTGCCCGTTGCAATCACAGACGGCATCTCGGGATCTTCGTCCTTCCGGGCTGGTTCCTCCTGAAGTATACTCTCTTCAGCTACCCCTCCCGAGACTTGGTCCTCATCATCTGTTTTGTTCTGGGTGGAGTCTAGTTGTTGTGATCGCTCCAACCCTTCGCTTCCGGAATTACTTACTGGTGAACTCGAACTTGATTCGTCACATTCGGAAGTGCCATCTTCTGGTCCTCCCAAAACATCACGTCTAGGTACCTGCTTCTCATCCGTGGCTGGTTCCGAGTAGTCAAAACCTACTCCCGGCGTGGACATCGGCTTATCCTGCAACTGTACCATACGAACTGCTTCGGTGTCCGACCGCGGTCGCATCAGCAACTTAGCCGGCCACTGGTAGCTTCGTGTCTGTACTGCAGGCGGTTTTTCATCCTGAAGCATTTGCTCATAGCGTCTCGCTCGCAACCTCGCTTGGGCGGACAACGTGCTTTCAAAAATCAACTGCTGCCACTCCTTGTAACGCCGTAATCCAGGTCGTACAAAACGTCCCGCCGTCGGGAAGTGTCCGTACTCGACAATCCGGGCTACTGGCGTCCGAGCGTCAATCCAGAGGTCTCGATCCGAAATGTTCACAACTTTTACTGCCGTGGCCCAAGTCTGGGGACCGTAAAGCACCTGCGTTACCCATCTGTCACCTCGCCCTGCCCAAACCACATCAGTTTCAGGTTGCTCTGTCCGTATCGGATACGCACAGTAGCACTCTCCTCGGAACGCAGGTGTAGTCCAGTCGGGGCTTTGATCGGGAGATCCAAGCCTTGGCGACGCTGAACAACTTCTCCGTACATGAGAATAGACTCCTCATCCGGGAGGATGACCAGACCTTCACGAATGCAAAGGCGTACTCCGGCGCTGAACATGAAATCCATCCCGAGCAACACATCCACGTCCTCCCCGATGTTCGTGACCCACAAATCAAAAACATACACCACTCTGTGTCCCAACGTGACCTTCACCTGGGTACTCGAGCTGATGTAGGTCGGGACGCCCCCTAATCCCGACACCTTGATTTGCCGATGTGAGCTTAGTGTAAGTTGGAGCCTACGCGCAAGGTCCAAACTTATCATACTCACTGTGGCTCCGGTGTCCAATATGATTGACGTCCTGAAATCACTCACTGCACTATGCACCCTTGCAACTTGCCGTTTCTCGTCTTCTGGATCATGGTCAGCCCACCATCCATACCTCTCGCCTGGGGACAGCCGGAATTCGACTGGTCCCTCTGGCTCTGGTGCTGACGGCAATCTCGGATAATCCAAAAGCTCTCGCTCGGATGGCATATGTCCGTTGTCAATCAGGGATGTCATACATTGTTGGTTATCGTGGTTCTTGGTCCGCAATTCGGGGCCGACATAAGCTAAGACACACAATTCTGAGGGTTTCTTCTGCCCGACGCGTACCGAATCCTCATTCGGCGGGCTTAGTGGTTTAACTGCTGCCCCTCAGAATCGGCTTCACCATTCGGGGTGGCGCCATCTAGGATGGTGTCCCGGACGTGGCTTGGCAGGTCGCTTATGGCCCCTTGTCGCACCAGCTTCTTGATCTCTTGGAAAGCTTTCCAGTCTTCACATCGTCCTTCGTGGAATTGTTCACACTTCTTGCACGGTCGCGTTTCACACATTCGGGCAGGATGTCCACGTCGATGACAGCGGTCACAAATCATGCTGCTCCAACACTTCTCGGTGCGATGGCCCCACGGGCCACAGTCTTCGCAATACTCGTTCCGATCCGGGTTGACCCGAGGTGGGTAGCTCGGATGAGGTGGGGATCCAGACTGCCGTCGCGCTGACGCTCCTGGGTTAAGGGGGAGCCTCTTTGTGGCCATCCCACACGCTCCATCACGCGAAAAACTTCGTGAATGAGCTCTTCCTTGGTTAACACGACGTCTGCACGTGAATTCGAAACACCGCCATCTAGGTATTCCTGTGCGAAACTGCTCCCGGATGTTCCAGTGCGGGGTTCGGGTGAATCCTCGGACATCTCATGTTCTTCCGAATCCAATTCGGCATCGCCTTGAGCCACAAAGGCGCGATCCCGGCGCTTGGGTTTGAAACGGTCTCGGACTACATTGTCGGCCCGAAAATCACGCGTCTGTTGCACTCTAGCGGGTGGTCTGTCCTCCTGGCGGAGTTCCTCTCGTTGCTTCAGGATGTACTCCAGATCGGCCACCTTCTTGAAACGATGACTCTGAAGGGTTTCCTTGAGGGACTCATCCGAGAGGTTCCTCACGAACTGCCGCAGATGTTGCTCGCGTTTCTTGCTAGACTTCCGGAAGTACACACCAGCTCGTTCTGCGGCGAGATTCAGGCGGTACAGGAACGCCAAAGCCTTCTCTCCCTTCCGTTGCGTCATGGTGTAGTAACGCTCAGCCTCAGACAGTTTCGACTTGCAGTACTCACGCTTGAATAACTTGGACAGCCGAGTCCAATCTTGGCGGCAGCGTCTGGAGAGTTGACCCCTCCAATTTCGGACTGCCGGAGGCATCTTGAGCTTGAGCTCATACACCTTAGTCCGATCCGACCAACCGCCTTGAACAGTCAAATTCAGGAAACGCTCCCACCAGCGTCGTTGTGCCGGCAGCGGGGCGTCTTCGTCAAAGTCTTCCAACGTGCTCGAACTCACGTACGGCCTGAACGTTAGTGTAGTGCCTCCCAAAGTCGCAGCTGTTGTCGCTTGCGGGGGACCACCGCCGCTGGAACTGTCGGAGTCATCGTCACTCGAACCACTATCGCTTGATCCGGAGCTTGAGCTGTCGTCCGAAGGATCTCCTCCTCGTCGACCTGAATGCTTCTTGTCTGAGGTCCGGCGAGAGGAGGGTTTCCTTGATCCTGATCGCGTAGGTTCCGTGGACTTTGATCCAGACTTCTGAGCCGTCGTTCGGGATGCGTTGGTAGTGGCAACCTTGGAAGTCGTCTCTGTTTTCGCATACTTAGTCTCAGTCATCGGCTGTAAGGTTGCACGCAGTTGAGCTGCTGTAAGATCGCTGATTGGCTTGTCCAGCCTCTCATCTCCCTTTCCCATGCTTACGCTACTGGATTCTGGGTACATAGCCGTGCGGACTGGCTCTGTTCTGGGCAATGTTGCCGAATCGGTGCTGGAGGTCGCTTGAGTACCTTGAACCTGAGGCGAGGTCGTAGGAATGTTGCGAGAGCGAGTTCGCTGAACGTTCTGGAGGGCCCTGATGGTGGCTTGATCCAGATTGCGTGCTTCTTCCATTTCGCGCATCCTTTGCTGGATGATATCCATCTGCGAAGTCAGCTGCCGCTGGAAATCTGCAGCCCAAGCAGCCTTCTCAGCTTCGACATCAGACCGCTGTTGCTGCCAACGTCGATCAAGCTCCGCTTGTGCCATTTCTTGCACACATCGCACCGCTTCAGCCTGGATAGCATCAGCATCTACTGACACTTCGGGAGCTGGGGCTGCACCTCCTTCCGAGGGCACCTGCGGCGTAAAAACCCGGGGAGCCGCTTCTTCCTTGATTGTAGACTGTGCAGTCTTCGCCTGCATCGCTTGAACTGCTTGTTGGATCAACTGGGCTTGTCGAGCTTCGGCTGCCTCCTGTCTGAGTTCCATCCGGGATAACGCTTCCTGGGTAGACCTCATCGTAGACAGCGCAACTTCCGAGGGGCCCGATCTCGTCGAACGACCGGATTGTCCCGAGCGTCTCGTCCATTCCGACTTCACAGACCGACTTGGACGACCGGCTTTCCCGCCTGGAACTTCGACGTCTTCTTCGAATTTCTACATCCGAGCTCGAGTCACTGGAGGACTCGCTAGAACTAGTCTTCCGACGTCGGGGTTTCACATGGGATTTCTTCGAGCGCCGGTCACTCCGGATGCTGACATGTCCAGACTCGGACATCGCGACATCGTCTTGGTCCACCAGGACCAGCGGGGGTGTGAGCGTGGTGTCCGAGATTTGGACGCCTACATCTCCACCTCCTCGAGTCACACCGCCTTGAGCCATCATCACTACTCCACTCAGTCCGGCGTATCGCATGTGGTTTGACGCTTCAGCCCCTCCGAATGACCACATCGAGGATGAGGATGATGATACCCTCCCCGACGATCGTGATCCAGAGATGTTGCTGAAGTTAGACTCATCCGAGCCTGCCACTGTGGTTCCAAATATGCTGGACTCCCGATCCGGGGTGCGTCTCGACGAGGCGCTCTGAGCAACGGACATCGGGCCACTTAGGCCATCGACATCCTGGATCGTCCGCACCGATGATGGGTACGACAAATGTGAGCTCAACGATGGAATCGACGACGGTCGTGGCGGACCAAACTGTGAGCGCTTGGGCTCCGGCTTGTCGATGGTTGAGCTTGCTGGGCTGCGAACCTTACGGATGCCCGCCGCTTTCATTCGGAGGAGACATTCACGTCCAAGCAGCCCAGATTCATATTCCAGCATCGTCACATCGCCTTCTTCGGACTTGATCTCATCGTTCAAAGCTTGAAGACTCAGGGCTGGCACAATTCGGGTGACGACATCCGAAATAACGCCTCGCCACTCGAGGAACTCCACTGCTAGCAATTGCTGCAAGTCTTCGACCACCATACGCACCAGGCTCGGATCCACCCGGGAGGCGCGCGCCTGAAACCACTCAGGGACCAGGTTGCGAAACCTGAATCCCATCTCAAAGAACAATGTCTGAGTGAGTGCGGCGCATTCTCGCGGTGATAACGTACTTGGAGGTACTGTGATCGCGGTGACGTCAGTCACGATGTTGGGTGCCAGCCGGACAAGACTCCATTCACAAATCCAGGCTTCATCCGAGCTGGCCATGGCAGTCCGAGATGCAATATACTCGGACGTCATCATCACGGCTGCCCACCAATTTTGAAAATCCGGAGGCGGCGATGGCCATGAGTACTCAATCGTTGGTGACGCCACAAATTCAGTTGTCACTCGTTCCCAGCGGCGGACTTGGTCTGCCACGTACGTTTTCACCTGAGTGACTGTGGGTTCGTCATGTCGAGTTGGCACCTCTGGCAGCACTTCTTCTGTCAGGTCGATGACCATTCGGGAAGCTTCCGAAATCGTCGATTCGGGTGATAGTTCCTGGACCTCCGTCGGAACGTACGGCATGGGTTCCTCTTGGACGGCCGGCAATGGACCTTCTTCCTTACAGGTGAGCCGTGAAGATTCTTCTTCCAGTGTCACCACATCTTGGACCGGCGGGGACGATTCCGAAGTTTCATCCGCAGCCGGTGGCTCAACCTTCACGGCGTCTCCCACTGACGCCTGGGTGGGTGCATCCGGGATGGACGCACCCTGGGACTCCGAGTTCGGGTCCCTCTCCAAGTCTTCCGGAGGCGCTTCGTTCACACCTTCTCGGGCGCCGGTATCCGGGGAAGCTTGGTGCGCGTCCTGAACTGCCGGCTCCAGATCGGGCTGATCTTGAGCATCCGTTGACTCCTTCTCCTCGTGGGCCGCCTTGCGCCTCTCATCGTTTCTTCGTCGAGCAGATCTCTCCACCTCTTCGAAGGAGAGTTGCTCTTCAGGCGGCACTCTTTGAGTTCGACGTGAGCGCCGTGTTCCTTTGCGCGCGCTCCGTCCTCCTTCGCGTGTACTCTCACTTCCAGCCATAACCTCCACAGTTAGTCGGTTAGTAGCTCTCAGCACCCTTTTAAGATCCAAATCAAATCCGGTGAAATCCTAGGCAACCAAATCCGGGCACGCGCACCAGCTGAGACGAAGCGGGTGAACGCTTTTATCGTCCAGGATGTATAGCGCGTCCGGGGTTAAAAGACTGGTATTCCAGAATGGACCAGCCCCGGTTAACTCGAAACACACAGTAGAATGACTCGAGTCGGCGTGTGACCTTGTGCAATCCCTATAGGTGTCGATTAATTCGGCGGACTGTCTTTCAACCGGAAATGTAACAATCAATTAGATACAAGAATACAGAGAACTTCCAAGTTCCTTTCAACTGGGAGATCCCGAATGGAGGCAAGCTTACGAGCAAAGACCTTTCCCCAAACAACCACTCTCAAAATAACCAATAACAATACAGATTTCGTATATACAATATGCAGTCTGTCAACTTCAGGTTACAACCCGGATACAGAGAAATCCGGGTTGCCCAACGCGCACCACCCTCGAATAAACGAGGGAAACCACAAATACAGTCCTAAAACAAGCAATCTAACTCGGATCTCAGGGGGTGATTGCTACAACCTCCTGAAACTACAGATGGAATATGGAATGCAAGGGTCCTCTTTCGAGTGTCCACAGGCAATTTAGAGATATGAAATGGGTAGACCAACCCGAAAGCAGCCTTTTTGGGTACCCAATTTGATTTGAAGCGTGTAGGTGAGAGTTCCTTGTGCGGTTGCACGACCTTGGACGTCCGTTGGTGTACGCGGCTCCCGGACCTTCCTTTGGATTCTCCTTTGGGTAGCAGAAATATGGCGTCGTCGTCCTCGGCGAATATACTCTCCAGGGTCAATGGCAAACAGACACGAAGTCCACTTGGGCTCTGGAAGGCAAAACAAACTCTGATTATCTCTTATATATATATATATATCTTTGGCTATCATTTCTTTCTTTCTTTCTTGGTATCTGGGTTTTCGACGGTCTCCTCTGCTCGAATCGCATGCACTCCTCCCGGATGACTGGGTTTCAGTATACTTGGGATCATGTTGAACTCGCGGAAGGCCGCTCACTCATCTTGCACTGGCAGTCTTGAGCAATCGCACTTCGTGCGCTGGCGCGCTGTCACCACTTGATTGGCTTGTCTCGAAGATCCCTGGCTTAGGCGTAGCACTGTCTGGATCTTGGTCTCATGTTCGCATGGGTGCCTGATTTGGCACGCCCCTGGGGCGTCAGTGATTGGTCGGATCATACTTGGGTACACTTGCCATCCGGGGTGACGTTCATTCGGAGTGGCATCTTGGTCATTCGGGTTGTCCTTCATCATTCGGGATGTACAGGGTGTGCTTCGTCCGGACTTCTGTAGTGTCGCTCGGGGTGTCTTGATCTTGAGGAACTGGGTGATTACTCGGCTCGTATGGGCAGGCCGCTTTCCGGGATACATTCTACCGGAAGCGTTTGGCCCCTTCATATGGGTACCTGCCGCAAAGGGAAGTCGGCGGCCGGACCGAGCGCTATACCTCCATCCCGAATCTTTGCTTCGGGTGGGACGCCTCCGTGCCTGTGAGCCTATACGTGTTCCGAGTAACTGTCCTCGCGATCTTCAACCAGTCAACACTTTCGAGTGTACCATTCTTGTACCACCCTGAATCCAGATCTCCATTCGACACTCTCCGGCTCTGCACCCTGGGCAGCTGCGAACTGACCACTCTGGAAAACTTCCAGTTGCCTCGCGTCAGCTGCCTTGGCGGTGGGTTGTTGTTGGTCGTCGGCCTTTGCAGGCTTCCGACCGGTAGGACCGCGACTTGCGTCGCGGCCCTTCGCGGCTCCCACGTCGGGAGCCGTATCGGGAACGGCAAACTGTTCTTCGTAGCCCTCCTGGTCGTCGCTGGCCCCGTGGCCTGTCGTGAAGGTTCCCTCAGAGCTCCACGACGCGACAGGTCTCTCACTGTGCTCTCTTGTGGTCGGCGACCTTCCAGCCGACTGCGCACCTGCCTCCGATGCCTCTTGGATCGTTAGCCCGTCATTCAAAGTAGTACTCCCGGGTCGCGGCACCATTGCGGAGTAGCGGCCTCGCGGAAATCTCGCGGAGTCGATCTCGCACAAACTCAGCGCGTCTGGATAGCGGTCGCGCCGAGCAAATTATTCCCGGTTGTTGGAGTAGCGTATCTTCGAAATACAGACCCAAGTCTTCGCAGGCTTCAGAGTTGGAGGGTTCTTGTGTTGACGCTTGTTCCTTGTCGTAGGGCGTCGAGCCTCGGGCGTGAGGCGTTATCGGGCCGACGTTTCCGTCGGGCGTACGGCGTTATCAGGCCGGCGTTTCCTGGGGCTTGTGTGGCGTTTATCGGGCCTACACGGGTGTCTTGTGCACGGCGGTTATCAGGCCAGTGCGGTCCTTCGCCTAGGCAGCGCGTTATCGGGCGCCCACCTAAACGGTATACGTTTAACGTGCCTTTGTTCCAGCACGGGTCTGTGGGGGGTGAGCACCCGAACCAGCAAACGACGGGGGGCCGCGATATCGAGGCGGCTCTACTTGCCGGCGCTGGGTGGTTCCCCTGGAACCTCGGTGAAGACGGGATGTCTTTGTGGTTCAGAGAAATTTCGGGACTGAGTCCTTACCCTGTCCTATGTCCTTGCTACTGGCTACTCTGTACTACCGCTTGCTAAGCCTACCGTTCTGTGCGTATCTTTACTTCTCTTGTGCTTGCACTACCGTCCTTCAACCTGATTTACGTGGCGTAATCAAGATCTTACCTCGGCGCGTTTTGGTCGGCGGGGTTTGGGGCCGGCGCGTTTTGGTCGGCGGGTTTTGCTCGGCGGGGTTTAGGGTCGGCGCGTTTTGCCGAAACGGGCGCGCTGGTCGACCCGTCGGATGATTACGCGTCGCACTGGATTCTGGCACCGTGTCTCACGGCTCATCACCCACGCCGGCTCTCCTGTCGAGCTTGGCCCTGCGTCGCGCCCATCAATCCGCGTCGCGTTTTCTCAGCCGTATCGAGGTCCATCACTCGTGTCCGCCAACATCCATCTCGGCGCTTTCTTCCTCCGGTGCCCGACGTCTTCCGCGGGGTGCTATACCACACAAATTTTTGAAGGTTATCGGTGATGCCTACACGCTAGACATTCCTATCGCTATGCGATTGCACCCGACGTTCTACGTCGGCCGCCTCAAGCCCTACGTTCCTGCGACGATTCCTTCCTCGGAGGCTGAGAGTCCACGACCGGCGCGTAATCGGAGCCGCCCCGCTGCCGACGCTGACGCCAAGTCGGCCAGAGCCCTTGCTCCTGGCACGAGGGCGTCGCCGAGCGTGGTCCCCCGCACACGACAGACTCCAAGTGACGGAGCCTCTCCATCATCTCGCGCCACCCCTGCTCCGATCGAGTCGCAGCAGCCTCTACCGCCGCAGCGCGCACGCGCGCAGACTCAGCAAGGTTCTGAGCCTCCATCGCGTCGTCCCTCGCCTGGTCAGTCTCCTGCACCATCAGCCGGTATTACTGAGGCGTTAGGTGCTCCGAGGCGCGATCCGCTCGGAGCCAAGTGGTGCTGCAGCAGCTTTGGTACCAGCGCGATGGGTCCCCGTCGCTTGTGGATGCATCGGGGGCGCGGCGATACGCCGTGGAGCGCTGGGTTGATCACGATACTCGCGCCCACCGCGAGGAGGACCCTCGATCCCTCCTCGGGGAGGACCCTCGCGGTACCACTGGCTCTGCGAATACGCACGGCAGCCCCCGAAAAACATTACCGGATGCGTTGGTTTGGACATTCGCCGGCAGAGGAAACATGGGAGCCCCGTAGCCGCCTTCTTGAAGACGTCCCCGATCTCGTGAGCGACTACGAGGCCTCGCTCGCGCTAGCGAGCGCGAGAGACTGCGACGCCAGCGCACAGGACCCGGCTTCGCGAACGACTGCGAGAGCGAGCCCGCTCTCGCGTGTCACGACGACCCCCGCCACGACTTCCTGCAACTTCGAGATCCCTGCGAGCCCGGTCGTAGCGCCCGAGCCAGCGACGATCATCTTCGCTCAGCGCCCAGTTCATCACTTGGTGCTCCCACTCCTCGCGTGTCGGCCTCGGACGATCTTGGCACCTGGTGCAACCTTCGACCAGGTGCACGTAGCACAGGCGCCACTCGCGCTGTGCCATCTCGCACACGCGCGCTGGTATGCCGATGGTCTCGCTTGTCGACGACATGGTGATTTGCAGAATGAGCACGCAGCGCCTCCGCTGCGTGTGCTCGTTGTCCAGTTGGCCGCTTCAATCACGTTCCCGCTTGCGACAGCACTCATCGAGGGTGAGTGCAACTTTGAGAGGGGGGGGGTGATGTAACGGGCTGGTTACGGTTACGTAAGTAGGTAGATAGAGTTACATAAGTAGGTAGGAGCCTCATGGCTACATGCACACAAGTAGGTACAGGCACACGGCTAGCGTGTGCACTGTTGTCAGTACCTGATTGGGTGGAAGTGGGGAGTCAGACCCATTTCAGCCAATCAGGCATCGACTTAGATTTGCCCCAAACCTGACACTTGGTTCTACTATTGCGAGCTTCCTCTTGCATCTATAGTGTACGCTAGTGACGGTACTTGTTACCCCGTTACAGTTACGGCCTGAAGAAACATTACGATATTGGTTGAGAGCCCCGCGATGGTCGACGACGAAGTGTACACGAAGATCATTGTCTACAGGGAAGTTGTAATGTGGTTCGAGTCGAGTTTTTTATATTTGCATTAAAGTTGACCCTCTTTACCTACCTTTTTTGTTTCCTTTTATATTAAGACTGACCCTACTTAGGAGCCTTTTATCTTTATATGTATGGGTACAAATCTCACCACCGAGCGGATTGAGGTGGTCTAATCAAGTCGAATCCCCGCCGAGCGAAGCGAGGCGCCACCTTAGTAACTTGGATAAACATTGCGCAAAGAGCCCCGCTTGCGGGGCTCCGCTCGGCTTGTTTATTATGAGACTGCGCAAAACAAACGAATGCTAGCTAACCCTTTCGCAAGCCACTCGGCTAAACTTTAATATACAAATTGAAGTCAATAGTTTCATGGACGTCAACGTTTCGATTTTCAGTGGCGCAGTTGTCAGTAGGCTTGACTTCACCGTCGGTAGTTCCAAGGACCCTGTGCGTCTCATTCGCAGTCTTTGCTGCCTCTGTGGCAGCAGTACGCTCTTGTTTCTTCTTCCTAGCCGCTGCGACCAGGTCTTTTTGGATTTCCTTTGCCTTACGCTCGTCTTCGTCGTTTGGTGGGTTGTACAAGGGATCATCTCGAAACTCTTCTGGCACGTACCGACGGACTTTGTTGTAGATCGTTTGGATCTTCTCAGAATTCGGCGGGTTTGGTAAAGCGGCAAGGTCGGTCTCGAACAGCACACGAACGCGCGTTCCATCAGTAACGATGCCATCGTATTTACGGCGCAAGTCTAGAGATGCCCCAGCAGCGTCCGGGCCCTTTTTGCATGTGACTACTCCATGTTTGTCTTCTAGTATAGAGAAAATCTGAAATTTCAGGATATCCTTCAGCTTTTTTGTAAGCGTCGTCCACGACTTTGTGATACTCTTTGAAAATGTTGTTCTTCTTGGGTATATACACGAGAGCCGACGCGTCGTTCACAGCATCGAGAAGTTGGTCCATAGTCCACAGATCAATGCGAGAGATGTGCTTCGGCACATGCCCAAACCCACGGTCCACTGCGTTCTTCGTATGGCCTTTTACGAAGAACTTCTGAGAGATGGCCAGTAGGTCCGACATGTGCGTCAGCGCGAGCAGCATTCGTAGGCCAACAGCACTCCCGTTCTGGTTCAGCTTGTTCCCGTGCGCCTTAACTGAAAACCCGCCATCAATTAATCCGGGATGTATCGTGTCACAGTGGCCGTCGAAACCCCGCAACACTTGCACCATGCCGCGCGGCACACTTGACCAACAATCGGCAGAAAATAGTTGAACTGCTCCCGCAGCCCATAGTCTCGGTGGCGGAGCACCGTGTTCGTTTTCTTCAGCACTGTCAACGTCGTCATGATGCTCTGCCCCCCCCGGTCATTTGCGATAACGAAAACAGGAACTGCCCCAACTGTCCCTCCTTGCCTTGCAGGCACCTCTTCTTGCAAGGGTCATCTTGAATGAACTGAATAACTGTATCGCGAAGTTCTCCGCCAATCGAAATGATGCTAGTGTTCTCGACGTCGGAGTTGCTGCTATCTTCATCGCCTTCGCTTGGCAAAATCTCATTGCCGCTGGATACACCATCTTCTGAGTGTGGAGCCCATGTGCTGTCTGCGCTTGCGTCGCTGCTGTACGGGTCGTCTTCGTCAGCGCTTACCTCTTGGCTCCTGCTGGGTGTCTCGGGTGCTGTCCGCTGTGGCCTCAGCAAGCGCTGCCAGTGCTTCCATGCCAACATGATGCCGTCGATACACCCACGCCAAATTTAGCTATTTGACAAAAAAAACCTCTGTCGAAAAAAAAAACACGGAAGTACGAAAAATCAATCAACCGTCTAAGCGTCTACTTCAAAGGCGATTATCTCGAAAACACGAACATGTTACAGTGGTGCACCTCGTTTTCGGCGGGGTGGACCATATTAGATCTGCCAGCACAACGAATGTGAAGAAACAAGGAGATGGGCGCAACTGGCAACATGTAATGAATTATATTAACCTAATTAAGTAAACAAACGCACATCCTTCTTTGATGTAATACCTGAATGGAATCAACAACGGACGTCAGCCCTTCCAGCGGAAGAGTCGTGGCGTTTGGGGCAATGCCCTGGAGAGGGGAGCGCTTGAACTATTGAGTGACTTCATGAGTTGAGGTAGCGTCCAGCAGCGGCCTTCTTGCCCAACATTTCCTTTTCAGGGTAGAGTAGGCAGACGAGACGTGTCAAGGCAAAATTTAAACTGAGCATTTGTATCCAGGAGTTTGGCGTCATGATTTGATTGGTGGGATTGTTCCTCGTTGAGATGGACAGGCTGCTGTTGCAATGCATTAAACTTAATCATAAATTTGTGCAGGTTATATGAATATACCGGGGCCGAAAACGAGGTGCACCACTGTAACTAGCATCAGTTTGTTTTGCGCAGTCTCCATACAGTATTATGGTCCAGCCCGCTGAAAACGAGGTGCACTACTGTACAGTACATAGCACTCTAGATCGCATAAACTATTAATACTACTGTACTAGTAGTGTAGTAGTTTTGTTTCGCTTCTAATAAATAGAATCCCGGACAGTGTTCGGGTATTTCCACTAACGGAAACACCCGAACACTGTCCGGGATTATATATATTAGAAGCGGTCCAGATTCATGTAAAAACGAACAGTTTTTTATTTGTACGACCTATAAAACCTGTACAAATTATGCGTGCACACAGGTGAGCGGTTCTTGGATAGCTGGGCGACGCCCGATGCTGAGAGTGGGGCAGATACCTTTAACGTCGGTCGATTGACGACGCGCTGGACGAAGTTACAATTTCGCACGAGGAATAGCGACTCGGTGCTCTCTTTGGTCGAGGTCGCCATTTTGATTGACCCTACTTATGTAAATCGCGTAGGGCTTCTAATTTTAGACCGCATTCAAAAATGGTGAGGGCTTTTATTCGGGGCTGGTGTTGTATTCGGGAATATCCGTTAATAGACAGCTACTATTGGTCGAAAATCGAACTATGTCAAACTGTACGTGACCCACGTTAAATCGTACCTAGCCGAACGCGGGCAGCCGCCCCCGAAACGAGACTCCAAAGAGCAAGAGTGCTAGGGAGCGACTGATGGCTGACGTCGAGATGGAGGACAAGACGGCGCTGGACGACGCCACGGAGCGGAAGAAGGCGCTGCTGGTGTACAAAACGAACCTTCAGTCGGCCTCGGACGACGACGACGACGCCTCAGACGAGGAGGAGGACGTGGCCTCGGTCCATAGCGACGCGAGGGTTGCTCCGCCGCCCCCGGGGGCCGAGGACCACGACATGGAGCAGCATCGGGTACCAGGGACGCTCATCGGAGCGGAGGAAGACGAAGCGGACGTGGACGAGGAGGAGGAGGGCGGCGTGCAGGTGGAGAAGGACGACGACGAGTCGCTCAACGCGCCGTCAGACGACGACCTGGACAGCACGGCCACCCCGAGGCGCTCGGAGTCTGACGACGACGATGAGGAGCATCTCAAGAGTGCGGCGTCGCTGAAGGTTTCGTCCCCGCCCCTGGACGACAAGAGCAACGAGCTGAAGAAGACGCCGGCGCACAGCGAGACGGACTCGGCCTCTGAGATGGCTGCGAACCGTGCGCCGTCGCCCAGCCCCAGTAACGCCAGCACCCAGCACATGGGCGATTCCACGACTCTGACACTCAAGTCGGGTACCTCAAATGTGGGCGCCATCATCGCAGCGCGACGTCGCACTGTCGCACGGAAGGAGTGCGAGGTTTGTCACGAGCCCCGCAATGGACGACGCGCGCTGCTGTGTGTGCAGTGCAAGTGCATGTATCACACGAGCTGCTTCCGCCAACAGTTCTCCAAAATGGTGGTCCAGGGGTCTAACCGTCAGTGGTATTGCCCGGATTGCGAGCCGGCCGCCACGAGCGCAACAGCTGAGAAACAACCCGCTAGCACACCACGCAAGCAGCAACGTAGCGATGCTGCTGTCAAGGGTCGCGGCAGTCGCAGCTCCAAGTCCTCCTCTGTAAGCCGAGGCAATGACGATAGATCCGCAGTAGCGGGTGGTTTAGCAAGTGGTGCGGCCGAGGTGGAGGTGCAGCGCTTGACAGACCTCGCACTACGAGGTGGCAAGAACATCAACGCTACGATTCTAGAGCAAACTGGGGAAATGCTACACATCACACAGTCTCTGACGAAGGAGATTAACAGCGTCATGGGCCCGAGTTGGCTTGACAACTCTAGCAGCACAGTACTTGAAAACGTCTACGGTAGCAACGTCGACAACAACGGCAACGTCAAGCATGAGGCACAGGTGTCTTCCCCACCACCGCCGCCGTTCCTGTTGGTCCCTGCGTCATCCTCAGCCCACGCGTCTACTGTCACTTCTTCTCAAGTTGTTGCAACACATGACAGTGCTGCACGAGCAGACAGCAGCAATGGTAACGCTGCGTCATGGAACGGTTCGGCAGCAGCTACAACGTCGGAGAAGGATGTCCTGTTGCGTCGCGTGCACAATGGGTTGGACTCTCTAAAACAGCTCCTGGAGCAACTTCAGGTTGCAGGGATCCAGTTTGAAGTGGATTTTATTAAGGAGATTAAAGCAACTCCCAACCAAGATCGCAAGCCTGCCTCGAGCAGCGGTGCGAGGAAGGCCCAGGGTGCGACGGGAACGGCGGGCCGATCGGCATCGGGCTCGAAGGGGAAGAGTGGTGCAAGCCGATTGTATTCCTCTAAACAGATTCAGAAGCTGGAGGAGTGGTACCAGCGGTCGTCTCGTCCAGAGTCCAGCGAGATTCACTCGATGTACCGCATCATTAACTGCCCAGACTATGCGGATCCAGAGCTGCAGCCTGAAGGTATCTCAGTTAAGCAAATCCGCATTTGGTTCGACAACCGGCGCGCCAAGGAACGCCTCGACTACATGCGCCTGAAGATGAAAGACATCTCTACAACCGACATGGATGCTGACAGTGTGAAAAAGATGAAAGCTGCATATATCGACGAGGCCAAGGAAGTGCTGGAGGCACGCGTGTCGCGCATGCGGGAAAATGGACAAGGATCAGGTCATGTCGTCGACGAAGCGGACATGGCACTGATTGCGAACAGTGCGGAACCAATGCATGGTAAACCTCCCAAAGCAAGTCCGTCTGGCACAGCGAAGTTGGGCAGCGGCTTGCTAACCGTAAGCAAAGACGGAATGGAAAGTTCCAAGCCCCCCGTTTCGACTGGATCCAGCATCCTGAAGAAACGCATTCGAATTGATTACGTTGCTTCTGTGAGGAAAGCCATCAAAGACGCGCGTGATGCTGGCAAAAATGAGGAGGAGACCAAAGCGTTGCGCACTGCAGCAATTGAGCGCGCACGAGAAAGGTTGCATGTTCCTTACAAGAATGCACGCACAGGGCCCTCGAAGCCGCTGGGCAAGGAAGAAGTGTCACACGTCAAGCTGAAAATGCTGAAGTTGCTGGAGGAAGATGCCCCTGCTGAGGAACTTACCGACATTATCGAGCTGTTGTTATCTCTCATTATCCCGCGCGCCGTTCTGATCGAGTCAGGCATTCAGCGACAGCTGGAGCTGATACTGATAGCTCACAACGACAACAAAGAGCTTGTGCGACAAACGAGAAAGCTCCAGGAAGAGTTTCAATCAATTGTGGAACATGGCGATGCACCGAGCGTTGTAGCAGCAATGACCGGGGATGTCAGCAGCAGCAAGAAGCGCAAAGAAAAATCCAGATCGCTGCTCCTAAGTGTTGATACCGAATCTTTGCCTGGAACTCCGGGTTCCTCACCCAGTTCAGGCCCGACACCGTCGCCTGAGTCGCGGCGGCCGCGCGTTAAGTTTTCGCTGGCTCAGCTTGTGAAGTTAGAGAAATATTTCCACAAGGAAGATACGCCAAGCAAAAAGAAGTTGGACAAAATTGCCGCGCGACTGAATGGGATCGCGTCTTTGGATCCATCAAGTGATGCTGCTCAGAGATCAATTGACTACAAGCAGATTCGGTGTTGGTTCTACAAGAGGCGGTCGGCGAACCAGCCTCCTCAAGCTCTCAGTGGGGCAGACCTTCACATCGATGACGCCGCTTCTAGCTCCTCGAGCTCTAGTGATACTGAGTCTGATGACGACAAATCGGAGAAGGGGTCGAAATCTCGTGCGAAGGCTAAGCAGAAATCCTCGACCCCCACTCTTGGTGGTTCTGGAACGAAGCGCAAAGCGGCTCAAAACGACGACAACAGCTCTGTCAAGCGACCCAAGAAAGAGACGCCTATTGCTCAGCCTATGTCACTTGTATCACTCAGTCCACAGAAAGCAGAGGTGACCGGTATCAAAAGCGACGACGATTCGGTGGGCAACCTACAACCAGGGCGTGTCTTTAACGTGAAGCAGCTTGCGACAATCATCGAGGAGTATGAAAAGAATCCGCGACCAACTGCGGCACGACTGGAGGAGCTGCAGAAGGTGTTGAACCAAGATGAACACACAGACGAGTACTCCGCTAATGAAACTGGTGTGTCAAAGCAGCAGATCCAGAAGTGGTTTTCCAACCGCCGCGCAAAGGAGCGCCTTGACCTTATTAAAATGAAGATCAAGGAGACACGAGGAGGCATCCAGGCCACCGGTTCTGATACTGAAGATGACGAGCGCGAAGACTCGGAGTCGAAGCCTGCGGTTGGAGAAGCTGTTGCTGTTGTGCAAGCTGGACATGCTGCAAACACTGTTGTCGGGAACGTTGCTTCAGGTGAGAAGCGCGCACTAGTTTTCACGGATGATGATCATGATGACGCAGAGGATATGAAAGTTGATGCATGAATAGTGAACCAAGGTTGATAGCTTTTGCTGCTCTAATGTGCTTTTACACCTGTCTATGGATATCTATTTGACGTCGTGCTGGTCTGGTTGTACGGCGAGAAAACATGCCTTAGTTCAGCTGCGGTCGACGCAGTTCCTCGATTGGCACGGGTAGTGCCACCGCGTCAACGAGCTTCACCATACGATACGAGGTCTCGACCGAGGTGATGCATTGCTTCAGCGTCTTGCGCAGCACCAGGTCCTCGAGTGTGTCTAGCTGTCGCAGCAAAGGATAAAGTCCGCCGTACTCAGTGAGCAACTGCACCGCCACCTCGTCAGTAAGGTTGTCCACTCTCGGAAGCCTTTTCCACTGGTGTCCGCACAGCGCGTGGAGGTCTGGAAGCAATTTGGGGTGCAGACCGAACCTTCCTCTCAAGTTTCGCTCTCGGACGTATCTGCGCTTGGATGGCTGGTACAGCTCCACCACCGAAGCCGTCGAGTCGACACTCTCGGATGCACTGATCTCTCTGTCGCTGGTGCCGTCATGCACGAGCTGCAGGAAATCGTTATCGTTGGAAATCAGCAGCACGTCGAAGCCAGCAGCACTCAACTGCGACGAGTAGGAGGCGATGACGTCGTCCGCCTCCATCCCCGGGCGCTCGATGCAGTTCACGTTGGCCGCCTCCAGGGCCTTTTTCGCGTGTGCAAACTGCGGCGTGAGCGACCGAGGGGTGGGAGCTCGGTCTGTCTTGTACGTCGGCTGCATGAGTCTCCGGGTGGTGGGGCGCTGCTTCGAGTCGAACACCACGGAAATGTGCTCGGGCTCGTGCGTCTTGTCCATCCGCCGCAGCAGACGCAGCAGTCCGTCCGCCGCGCCGGTCTTGACTCCATCTCTGAGCGTCCGACACAGAAACGAGAGTTAGCGGCAATACCGGAAGAGAATGGTGAATTTCACTGGCCACCACGCACTGCTCGGCGTTGCAGAGAGGGTTGTAGAAGTGGTAGAGCGCGTTGTTGCCGTCCACCAGCAGACTCTTCTTCCGACAGGCAGGCGCCTCCTCCGCCACTGCTGCGGCCGCCGTCGCAATCAAGCGCCGCCCGCTCCTCGTCGGCGCCACTGCCAGCGCTCGACGCAGCGCTGCGCCTCTCATTATTCAATTATGATTGGCGAGAGGAATTATAGAACATTTACCCTAACCCTCTTTGAAAACAAACTGACAGCTGCAACACTTTCATTATCACAACAATGGACGCCGAGAAGGAGACCTTCCTGCCGGTGACGCGCCACTCGCCCGCGGCGGAACGCATCTGCTCCGCCGTGACGCTCTTCCCATTCTACGCAGCGCAGCGGCTGCTGTCGTGCCTCGGATACTCGCACTCAGTCCGCATGCAGAGCGGCCGAATGTAGGCCACCGGGCGATTCGCCGTCCCCCACTCTGCCCACTGCCGCTGACTCTGTTGCTGTGTTGACCGCAGGGTGGTCGTCAGCTCGGAGATCGCGCAGGGAGGCTTCTCGTTCGTGTACAGGGCCAGAGACACCGACACGGGCGAGCCCTTCGCGCTCAAGAAGATTCTGTGCCAGACGGACGAGCAGGTGCAGCTGGCCAAGGCCGAGATCCAAGCGCACAAGTCCTTCGCGCACCCGAACATCATGCCGCTCAATGACTACGCGGTGGTGTCCTCTGGGCCAGAGACCTTCGAGTACTATCTGCTGTTCCCGTTCATGGAGGTGCGTGCTAGTGGGCAGTTGTCGCCTTCAAGTGGCAGTCAGACACGAGAGGACTGACCTGCTTCCTGCTGCTGCGGCGAACAGAACGGAACGCTGCGCGAGATGATCA
This sequence comes from Phytophthora fragariae, assembly GCA_009729435.1. Classification (NCBI taxonomy): domain Eukaryota; phylum Oomycota; class Peronosporomycetes; order Peronosporales; family Peronosporaceae; genus Phytophthora; species Phytophthora fragariae. Next base: position 68,201 of record QQOI01000108.1, on the reverse strand, counting down.
ACACTGCAATCAGGTATGAGCGACCGTCGCTGCGTCTTGCAGCCGCGTTGGGTCTGGTGCTAAAGGTTAGCTAAACCGATTGTTATACGCACAGTCAAGACGTGCGGATTCCGGAAGCGCAGATTCTAGACATGTTCCTTCAGATTTGTCGGGCGGTAGCGGAGCTTCATTCCAAGCCGCCACCGCTCGCGCACCGTGATATTAAGGTAACGAGTGCGAACAGAGTAATGTTCCTGTGGGTAACTTGCTTACGGAGGTTTGTCTGTTTCAGCCGGAGAATGTTATGTTGTCGGACGAGGGTGAGCCGCTGCTGACGGACTTTGGATCCGTCACCACGGCAGACGTCACTATCTCAAAGCGCTCCGATGCTCTGATGCTTCAAGAGCGAGCTGCACAACAGAGTTCTATGGCGTATCGCGCGCCAGGTGAGTAACTGGTGTTTTCAGCGTGGAATCTGACGTCCAAGTCCGACTGACTCGAATGGCTTCCACAGAGCTCTACGATGTGCCAGACAACACGCACATTTCAAGCGCTACGGACGTCTGGTCGCTGGGCTGCTTGCTGTACGCCATGGCGTTCGGGTACTCGCCGTTCGAGTGCTCCTTCTACGACTCGGGCGTCGTGCGCGTCGTCGAGTGCACATACCTCGCGGTCATCGGACCGATCAAGTTTCCAAAGAACTGCTCGTACTCGCCAAGGTTTTGCGACATTATTCGGTGCGTGCATGTCCGCAATGCTGCGTCGTGGTGTGGGGCGTACGTCCGCTAATGCTCGTGATGCTGCAGGTGGATTTTGACCCAAGACGCCACTGCGCGACCGTCGGTGTTTGACGTCATAGAACGGTTGCACGGCTTGGGCCAGTAGTGATTGCCGTGAAGGTGTGCCGTTCTGGGGGTCGGAATGCCTCGCAGACGCCATACCTGGGAAACGACTGTAAAGACTGTGTCTTCAATGCGTTTGCCCCGTTATTTTTTTTACAAAAGAGAATTTAAATTTTTTCTGCAATCCGTTGAGTCAACGTTGAGTGCATCCAGTATCAACGCCTTCAACCGTTCCTTCAACCGTTCCAGCGGAACTATTTCTTAAGGGGAAATCCTGTTTCGGGGCCTTTTTTGAAATAATTCCGTTTCGGGGCCGTCTTATCTATTATAAAAGATACATTAGATTCAAAACACACCTTGTTTTGGAAATCATCATGTTAGATTCAAAACACACCTTGTTTTGGAAATCATCATGACGTATACTGTAGCCCAAACGTATCCTGCTGCTATCAGTATCGTTTCGTTTTCATTTTTCAGTGAGGTACATTGATGTCACTTAGGTTTCCTAACGACTTCCGATGTCCGTTCTAACACTTGCCCCTATGTCAACTGCTAGCTAATTCCCGGTCCAGACTTGCGTCTCCCCGTCACTCGACGGCCTCCATGTTGGCAGTCGGTCATGGTATCCTCCTGTGCCATGTCTTCCATTGTCGTTATCCACGGAAGCATGTCTGTACCCATGCTCTGGGTCGCCGTCGCCCATTGTCTCGTTTCATCCGGGTCACAGAGCAGTGTGCGTTGTATACTCGTTCTGCGGTCCATGGCTAGCCTCGCTAGCGTATCCACCATGATATCGTTGTCCCTTAGCTGTATGTGCCAACCCTGGATCGTCAAACGATCAATGATGCGTACGCTTTTCCAGTATGCAGCCTGCATAACTGGCGACTTAGGCGGTTTCCGCCTCTGATGATGTGCCACCACAGTCCCCGTGTCGCCGATGACATGGATGGGTGAGTACCTCTTCCTCGCGCACTCTGCAACCCATTGAGGAGCCCTAGGCTGCTAGCATTCTGCGTAGTGACGTTCCTGGTCGCGTAGGACATAGAACTCAACAAACATACGACAGTGTCCTGCGTAATTCCCCCTCCCTACCCGTAAAATAACAGCACCGCTGGCCGCCGATTTGTCCTTGCCGCTGACGCGGCCTCCAAAGAACAATAAGTAAATGTTATCCGGTGCCGCCGTCAATTGCGTGCTAACTACCTCTCCAGTCCGTTCTAGTGCACGCCGTGTAGTCTCTACCGCAACTGATCCTACCTCCTGCGTGCACTTTGTGCTCGCATACAAGTGCACTGTGCTGTATCCGTGCCGGAGTTTGTTCTGGAAGACCGTCGTGTGGTGGCCACTCGTGACATTGTTGTCGGGGTCAAAGTGGTTGACCCTCCAACGCCGTATCAGTATCGTTTCCTGTTTCCCAAGGGCTACATATCACCCAACTGTAACGTGTACCCTAATCGTAGCGTGTAACCTAACCGTAGCCTAGCTAAGCTGGAGCAACGCGCGCAAGACACGCCGCATCCGAGGACGATTCGTCGTCCCTTGAAGAGGATGAATCACTCGTCTCAGTGCGTTGGTCCCTTCTCCTTCTTATTCGGAGAGGAGGCTTGTATCGTCGAGCGCACACTCGTAGCGGTCACGGTGGCAGACCTCGTAGTGCCCCCCCCTTCAGGTGACGAGTGATGTCCTGCATGAACTTAGGCGTTGTCAACGCCATGTTGCACTCGGGAAACGTGCAGATGACGCCGCTTTTTGGCATGGTCTCTGTTCGCTTGACCAGGATTACGAATGACCATAGCCTCAAATCTAGATAGCATATTGTGAGGTGTACCACTTACGACACACCGTATCCTTAACGTACAATGTAACCTTACTGTAATATATACCGGTACTTTAACCAGTTCTGGTACGACGATTGGTTGTGTTCAGTCGAGGCTTGGAGGAAGAGGGACTTGATGACTTCCCGATTGGGCGCTCGTACTCCGACATGAACGCTTTCAAGCTTGCAGTGGTGACTTACGTCGTTTTGGTACGTATCCCTCTTATGTGTAAAGTTTTGAAATGCTATTCTCTAACGTATCTGTGGCTGGGAAAGTGGGACTGCTATTTTCTAGCTAACACCTCTGTCAAAAACACAGCACGCTGCAAGATCAAAGGCTCTCCGTTATTCGTTGAGCCACCCCGCGGCTGTTACGCGGAGAGAGCGATACCTGTAGATGTAGATCTTCTCATCGCTGGATCTACTAATCTTCCCGTAATCCGAGCAACGCGCAGTCTTCCTAAGAAGGTGAGAATCCGAACGCGCTGAGAGGTTATCAACAACCGACTCCCCCGTCCACTGCAGTCGGCGATCTAAGTCTGGACACAACGCGCAAACATGTAAAAGACTTCAAAAGGAATACATCAAGATAATGACAGCCTGCGAGACCGCCCGATATATGGCTCAAGAACTCCACCGCATGTGGATATAATACCTGCATCTTAGCTAGACTACGGTTAGGCTACACGCTACGATTAGGGCACACGCTACGATTAGGGTACACGTTACAGTTGGGTGATAGGTAGCCTTTGGGAACAGGAAACGATACTGATACATTGTGGCAGCAGGATACGTTTGGGCTACAGTCATGATGATTTCCAAAACAAGGTGTGTTTTGAATCTAACGTATCTTTTGAATAAGACGGCCCCGAAACGGAATATACAACCTGCAACCGGCAGGCAGGCTCGCAGGAATTTCAAAACAAATCAAAATTGCGAAACAGGATTTCCCCATTTCTTAAATTGCAAATTTTGCAAATCAAAACCAACAGAGCCAGATGGTGACCCAAAGTCAGACGCCGACGTTCGGCCCCAGGTGCAAAGAGGCAGCAAGGAAGGAAGCAAGCGCCAGCGCTGCTCGCCGCCGTTGCGAGCAAGCCCAACTAGCAGGGCCCCGTCGCCACCCCCGCCGCTAGCAGCACCCGTGAAGCCGACAGCAATGAGCAAGACCAAGACCAAGGGTGGCGGTCAGAAGCTGTCGGACAAAGACATGGAGGCGCACCGCGAGTACATGAAGAAGTACAAGATGCAGTCGAGCGATCTGGAGAGGCACGAGGTGCGCTACAAGGACCACTACGAGCTGCTGGGCATCCCGCGCGACGCCAGCCACACGGAGGTGAGGCTTCCGCTGCCGTAGTAGATGGGGGGATCGCTTAGACCCGGACTAACCGCCCGCGTCTGTACGCTGCTGTGTCTCTCTGTGCGTGCCAGATCCGCAAGGCCTACCGTAAGCTGGCGCTCCGGTGCCACCCGGACAGGAAACCGTCGGCCGAGGCGCTGGCCCGCTGGGAGGGCGTGCCGGCGGCCTACGCGGTGCTGTCCGACCCGAACGACCGCACCGAGTACGACGCCACGTTGCCGACGCGCGACGCGCTCGTGGAGTTCTACCGCGCCTACAACCCCGCCAAGCTGGACAACGACACCATCCAGACCATCATCGACGGCTGGTACGGCCGAGAAGTGGAGCTCTTCGAGATGCTCAACGCCAAGTATGAGGTGGCGCCACACCAAGGCACGACCAAGAGCGCGCAGCGAGCTGCAGCCGTGGCCGTCTCGCGCGAGAAGACGCACAAAATCGCGATGGACAGCCAGACATACAAGTCTAAAGATGCCGCGAACGCCGAGATCACGTGGCCGGGCACCATAGGCTCAGCCTTCTGCTGCAAGGGCGTCTTCTCGCGCATGTTCAGCACGACCTACTACGAGGTGGACACAACCAGCCCGGGATTCTTGGGCTCCCACGGCGCCTCGGATACGCCCGGCCAGGCCATGTCCATGAACCTGGAATCCCCTGCGACGCCCTCGCAGCTGTCGAAGCCTGTGAGTCCGGAGTTTGACCCGCCCGTTGACGCGGAGAACTTGTCCAATGCGACCACCGTGGACGGATCGCCGCCCAGCGGAGACGAGAACTGCGCAAGGACAGGCAGTGTGTATGGCATATCGCCGCCAGCCCCGCGGGCAGCACAGCCGAACGCTGCAGCAGCTAGTTAAAGCGAACCGCCGCGGTGGCTGGCGCGGGCTCGACAAGTTTCACATCTTTATTGGTGTCAAGACGATGCCGAATAAATTATCAATGTTCCCCGAGGTATAAATGTCTACGCTGTTGCGCGCTTCTTGCAATCCAATGCAGCTCAAGGGGGTGTCGCCGTCCGATGAGCGATGTTCAGTGCCAATTTACGCGAAGTCTGCCAGGGGCTCCGTCGAAAGCGAGAGTGACCAGGAGATAGCGCCTTTGCTCCACTCGAGTTCTGCTTCCTTCATCCATTCGTTCATCCAGCTGCCTTTCTTCATACTCTCGTGATAGCACGCCTTGGGCGGAGCTTCTGCGCCCGAGGAAACGGATTGCGATAGGTCTGCGAGGGTCATGTCCACAAAGGCGGACGGGTCGTTCCACTCGTCAGAGCTCAGCGGTGAGGGCGACTGGTCCATCGAGGAAGAAAGCCCGAGTATCATGCTGAGCCCGTCCTTAATGGACGGGGCAGTGCTATCTTCTGCGGCTTTGATGGTGTAGGGAGCTTCGTTCTCAGTTTTGATGACAGGCACCTGAGCAATAAGGCTGGACACAGGAGGCAGCACGACCGCTTTGGGAGTCGAAATGCTCTCGGTCTCCGTGGAGTTGGCAGCAGTCCGTGGGGCGATTGCGGTCTTGGGCACTTTGCTGCTCGTTGCAGAGACGCTGTCGCTATTCGAGGCAGCGACGAACTCGACCCTCTGGCCGATCTTCTTGGCGAACTTGCAGAACTCGCGGACCCAGTATTCTGCCTCGGCCGCCTTGAGGTCCTGGATGTTGAGGTTGGCACTGAACTTGCAGCGGTACTGGACGTGCCAGTAGTAGTGGTTGCGCGAGTTGGAGAGCTGCTTCTGCAGCTTCACGTGCAGATTGTAGCAGTAGTTCTTGCGGTGCTGGAAGGCGAAGTTCTGCTTGCCGATTGTCTGGCCCGTGTACTTTTTGGTAACGCGCAGCGGGTCGCACTGCAGCATGTTGGCCATGAACACGCGCAGGTGAAGCCCGTCCGCGAGTGGCAGCGCGCCCACCTGGAACTGCTTCATCATCATGTCCGCGTACTTGTGCTCGTCGACGCTCCACTTTCCCTTGCGCGCCCCTGAGTTGGACAGGCCCCGAGACCCGCGAAACACGAGCACGGCGGAGACGGGCTCGTCGCAGATTTCACAATGCGTGGCCGGCCACGCGTAGATGCAGCGCGGGTGGAAGCGGTGGCCGCAGCCGTCCAGCTCCAGCACCGCCCCGCACGATTTGCAAGCCTCGCATCGAGTCGAGTTGTCGCCACTGGCATCGGCGTCGGGGTCCATTTGCGGCGGTGCTCGATGAAATGCAAATTGGGAAGTGAGGCTTGAAGCATATCAACAAGTCGATCGTGGAGTGGCCAATCAGAGGCGTGGATTCGGGGAACGTTCGACAAAATGGGTACACTTGATTGGATAACGTTAGCACAAGATATGCCAACTGCACATTGTTCAGTCTCGGCGTTCATTTTCCATGCCGCGAGCACTGCTCGCCGAGCAGCGAGACCAATGGTTTTGTCCTACGACTGTGTCGGCGAAGCACGGCAATCGACGAGTTCGGCGAGTTGAAAAGCGGATTGGCATCTCCCAAGATGGAGGTTTCGTCACGGTGAATCAGCTGTGCGGCATGCTTGGTCCGAGAATCAACGGAGAAAGTGGAACTCGAAGTGCAGCAAGGAGACAACGGTGGCCGGCAAGAATAATACATGTGCCGGTACGTGAACGGGACAGTTTTAGATAATAGATAAAATATCACCCTTTGAGCGAGGCTGCATTAAGCTTAGGTAGATTTTTTCCTGGCACCACGCCCTAGTTGCTCTTAGTAGCTGTATGAGCTACCCTCGGAGATCGAATTCTAATCTACTATCATGGCACGTAGTAAATGAGTAAATGACATGCTCCGCTGCTCGCTTAGCTGAAGTGGTCGTGTTCCGCGACGACATCGCGGGGTCCACGCGTTCATTCTTGCTCTGAGCAAGTTGCTCAGGTTGACGCTGAAGACCGTGACTGGTGCGTCATTCCCACGCTCGTTTCCGCTGGGGCTCAAATACCGATCGAGCTGGCAAGGAGAGGTTGATGGTGAAGGCAGCACCAACGCGGAGTGCATGCAAGACGCTCTTCAACTGTACGCTTTAGTGCTGTTGTGCTGTTATGCTGTTACGGTGATCTAATAAAGCTGCTTTATTTTCGTACGCTCTGTAAGCGTACAGATACGGTACCATACAGACTAGTTCAGACCGTATCATGTCGTTAAAGTACGTAAACTTAAGCGAAATTAAAATGATACTTAAACGGGAATCAGGATCACTGTAGGGTTTTACTTAAACGGGGAGGCCCGATCACCGGTCCCCAGTTCGTGTATGCCACACACTGCAGCGATCACACTGTGTGGCCGCCAGCATTTCGCCGCCGAACCCCCATCATCTGCAGCATGATCTCGCGCGTGGGGCTGTCCGCCGCTGCCAAGAGCGGTGCTGTTGCTCGAGCAGTACGTCATGCGGCACTCTAAAACTTGCTGATGGTGCGCTGCTAGTCCAACTAACTGACGCTTCTTCTTGGCGTTTGTCGCCGCAGCTCTCGACCTCCGCCACCGAGACGTACTCGTTCACCCAGGCGCGCGTCGAGTACCGCAATGAGATCGCGTCGCTGCGCAAGGACTTCATCGAGGAGGAGAAGCGGCGCCGAGAGAAGCTCGCGCGTGATGCCGAGTACGTTCAGACAAGGAAGAGGGAAATGCTGCTGGGTGTAAGAACTCACATGTCTGTCTCAATTGTGCAGGGCCCAGCGTCAGAAGATCATGAAGGCCAAGGCGGCCCGACTAGAAATTAAGCGCCAGCAGCAGGCGATCCGCGCCAAGGAGGTCGCTCGTGAGAAGGCCATCCACGACGAGAAAGTCAGGTGGGTCTCCTTGCCCATCACCTGGACTAGCTACAGTAGGGGGCCGAGAGGCTTGCTGCGACCGTCCGACTATAGTGTCTACTGTTGAGCAGCAGAGAGACGGCAGGAAATGACTGACGTGTGTGCTTTCTGCCTACAGGAAATACTTCGAGGAGAAGGTCGTGGTGCGCCAGGAGCGGAACACCGAGGTGGAGCGCCGTCGCGAGGCGCTGGTGGCGTCGCTGCGCCAGCAGAGCGCCAAGTGGACGACCGAGGAGAACTACACGGAGAAGCTCAAGGAGGACGTCTTCGTCTACTCCCCCCAGCAGATCTCGGCCCGCGGCTCGTTCGACCCTTCGAGCACGTCGGGCAGCGCCGTGTCATGGCTCGAAAAGCTGCAGCGCATGAAGCCCGCTGGCTTCCAGGAAAGCAGCGACGAGGCCGCCGCGTCTGCTGTAGCGTCGGCTGCCGACGAGGAGGAAGCTGCCCACGTCCCCAGCGACGACAGCGCGTACGCGTCCACTGTGGCTTCCGCCGCCGACGAGGAGGAAGCTGCGCACGTCCCCAGCGACGACAGCGCGGACGCGCCCGCGCCGAAGAAGGACGACGAGTAAGCCCGCAGGCAGAGGACATAGGCTGGCGGCGTCGCTCGCTGCTTCTAATGTTGGCCACAGTACACACTACCTAGACAATGCGTTGAGCTTTCCTTGCGATCTTCCTCGTAGGCCCTGTCCGCCCTTCGTGTGTCTACTAACTACTACGTAGTACGGCATCGCAGCAGCAGCAGCAGATACAGTCAAAGCAGCTCTAGCCTGACAACCAAAGTTGAAGCTGCTTTGAAGCCGAGGATCCCTTTCGTACTTAGCGCGGACTTGGATTTCAGAGGGAGCTCGTCGTTAGAATCTTTCTAGCGGCCGAAGCGAAGAGCAGCAGCAGATTGAAGCGCGATGGTGACGGCGGAGCAGGCCTTCCATGCGAACGCGGCGGCGGTGGTGCGCGACTACTACGTGGAGCCGCGAATCGGTGCGTGCGCAGTCCGCTCCGGTGGGGGCTGTCGATGGGGATGTGTCGCCTTGCTAACTGACCCGCTCGCGATCTTCCGCAGACTACCGCACGATCTCGGGCGTGAACGGCCCGCTGGTCATTCTGGAGAACGTCAAGGTACGCTGCCTGCCCAACGCGCAGCCACACCGCGCGGCCTCTGGGTGCTGCCGCTGACACTGCGCGCGTGTTTCTGTTGACTCTGTAGCTGCCCAAGTTCGCCGAGATCGTCAACCTGACGCTGGCGAGCGGCGAGAAGCGCCAGGGCAAAGTGCTGGAGGTGCAGGGCAGCAAGGCCGTCGTGCAGGTGTTCGAGGGCACGGACGGCATCGACAACCGCCACACGCACTGCGAGTTCACGGGCGACGTGCTCAAGATGGCCATCTCGGAGGAGATGCTGGGGCGCGCCTTCAACGGCTCCGGCAAGGCCATCGATGGCGCCCCTGCCGTCGTGGCCGAGGAGTACCTGGACATCGAAGGCCAGCCCATCAACCCGTCGTGCCGTGACTACCCCAAGGAGATGATCCAGACGGGCATCTCGGCTATCGACGTGATGAACTCCATCGCCCGTGGCCAGAAGATCCCGCTCTTCTCTGCTGCCGGTCTGCCCCACAACGAGGTACAATGCAACGCAGTGTAGGGCTTACCACTTGCTAGCTGACTGACTGTGTCTGTTTGCTGGGGACGGTGTAGATTGCTGCCCAAATTGTGCGCCAGGCCGGTCTGGTGCAGCGCAAGGACGTCATGGACTCGCACGAAGACAACTTCGCCATTGTGTTCGGTGCTATGGGCGTGAATATGGAGACGGCTCGTTTCTTCCGTAACGATTTCGAGGAGAGTGGATCCATGCAGAAGACGGCGCTGTTCATGAACCTGGCCAACGACCCCACCATCGAGCGTATCGTGACACCCCGTCTGGCCTTGACCACGGCCGAGTACCTTGCGTACGAGCGCGACCTTCACGTGCTGGTCATTCTGACGGATATGAGTTCGTACGCTGATGCTCTTCGTGAGGTGTCTGCCGCTCGTGAAGAAGTGCCCGGACGTCGTGGTTACCCTGGTTACATGTACACGGATCTGTCGACGCTGTACGAGCGCGCTGGTCGTGTCACGGGCCGCAATGGTTCCATCACGCAGTTGCCCATCTTGACCATGCCCAACGATGATATCACCCACCCCATTCCCGATTTGACGGGATACATTACCGAAGGACAGGTACTGGGCGTGTCAAGCTCCACCGTCGCAACTGGTGCGGGGCTTACTAATTTGCTGTTATTGTTGCTCTGTTCATGTAGATTTACGTCGACCGTCAGCTGCACAACCGTCAGATCTTCCCGCCTATTAACGTGCTGCCGTCACTGTCGCGTTTGATGAAGAGTGCTATTGGCGAGGGTATGACTCGTGATGACCACAGTGCTGTTTCGAACCAGCTGGTAAGTGAACACAAAACCCGGAAGATATTTTGTTATCTTGCGATTAATTGCTTACATTGATCCGTAGTATGCTAGTTACGCAACCGGCAAGGATGTCCAGGCCATGAAGGCCGTCGTCGGTGAGGAAGCTTTGTCGCTGGAGGACCACCTTTACTTGAAGTTCACGGACAAGTTCGAGGGTAAGTTTATCGCGCAAGGCCCATACCAGTCGCGTGATATCTTCGAGTCCCTGGACCTGGCATGGTCGCTCTTCCGCGCGTTCCCGAAGGAGCTGCTGAAGAAAATCCCGAAGAAGCACCTGGACACGTACTATGCGCGTCGGACGCAAGCGCGTGAAGAGAAGGAAGAGGTGCGTTAAGTATCGTCGACTGTCTGATCCCCTGGAAGCTGACCTCTAAACCGTTACTATTTCGTGATTTGCAGTGAGTGCACTCGTCATAGCTGGTAGAGCCCTACCTTGTAAGGCTGGGCGAAAACATCAGCGGCGTTCGCGGCACTTGGAGAAAACTACCGGCGGGGGCTTGTCACGCCGGCACCACGCTTTTGTCCTCTTTCTAGCCCTGCACTCTCTTCATGTTGTTCAAGTGTGTTGAAGAACTTCAACTAAAATGAGAGCTGCTTGAAAAGTTTTAAGTTACATCTGTATTAGTATCGGACTCCTTGCGTTTCCGTCGTCGAGAAGATGGAGGCGGTTGTGCAGGCTGCTGCCATTCGGGATCTGTATGTTGGAGCACGAGACGACATTGCCGCACACTGAAATGCCGCTTCCGGCACGACTCGCACATCCGCTTGAACTCGGGCGCTTTTGCTGTCCAGTGAATAATGCCACCACGGCAACGATGGCGTTAGTCAATGCATGGATGCGAAACAGATGAGATAAATGCCATTACCATACCTTGCGGACGAACGGGCATCGCCGGTCTAGCTGGCACTGTTGCTTGCATCTGCCATGGCGCCATGGGCATTAATCCGCCGGCAGCTTGAGGACTAAACATCAGTGGCGGTGCTCCAGGGAACGGAAAGAAAACGTTCAGGTTGAGCATGGAGTGTGCTGGCGGGAGTGCAATCTTGGCAATGTTGTTTCCGGTAGTGTTCGGCTTGATGGGTTGCTCCCCAGTTGTAGGCATTTGCGGTGGCGGCGGCAGGGGAGCTGGTATTACCAAAGGAGCCGCTGTGGGAATCGCCAGCTGACTGGCGAGTAGTAAGTTCATAGGCGCCGGAGGAAGGCCTACCGCAGTGCCCTCTGTGGAGGCTTTCACGAAAGCTGCAATGTGTTGGTGGGCCCGAAGCTGGTTTGCCAGCGCCACGCCTCCGCACCCTTGCTGCGCTGCATTTTCTCTCGACTTCTCCACAGCGACCTCCAACATGCCATTCGAGCTTTCGCTCCTGATGGCACTGGCGCCTTCCTCTTCCAGCACCTGATGCCGCGACTTGATCCATTGCTCCTTCGAGCGCTGGATCTCGCGAACTTTCTCGCCAGCCTCAATGGCTGTTCGCAGCGCACCTCGCTGCGCTCTCTTCGTCGGTCTCTTCTTTGCTGGGCCAGGTTTCTTTGTGGCTACAGAGGGTGCATCTGTCTCATCAGGTTCTGTAGTGAGGTCGACCACCCGAGGCTCGGACGCAGGGCTCTTCTTCTGCGCCTGAAAAGCATCACCGAACCAACATTCTTAATGAGCGCCCCATGTTGCATTCGCAGCAAGTGCTCATATCCTCGTACCGTGCTGGCAGTGGCGGCAGTACTGACGAGCCTGCAGTCGTTGCTATTGCTGCTGCTGTAGACGCCAAACATGGAGTCGATGAAGTCCGCCATCTCCATCAGGTCTCGATGCAGAATGCGCTGGTAGCTACACACGAAGGGCATACGCAGCTTAAGTGAGTCATCGCCTTCTCGTAATACATTCACATGTGGACAGCAAACTCACGCCACGAGTCCTTCGACGTCCTGCTCCGCCTGGCACTCGGCAGCCGCCGCGATCATGTCCTCGTTGACGTTCAGCATCTGCGTATACAGCGATCTGTGAGCGCGCTCGGGCGGGGCAAAGTAGCGGCAAGGTCGGGCACGTACGTCCGCGAACACATCCGAGATGGGGGAGGCGCCGCCGCCGCCATCGTCCTCGTCGTCGGCCGATGGCGCCTTCCAGCGAGCTGGCGCGCTGCTGGTCATTGGACAATTTGCATTTTGGCGGGCTGGCAGAGTGTGTCGGGACACAGTTTTGACTTTTTAGTTTGCAAAGCTAGTGCCACCAAACTATGATTAACATGTAAAATGCCTAACGGAGCACAACAGGTCAGTCACCCGTCGAAGTCGCTGTCGGAAATGTCCTCGTAGCTCCAGTCGCCCACCTCTCCACCAATGAACAAATCCCCTTCTGCCGACAAGCAAACGCTAAGCGATGAGCGTCAATACAAACACATTGAGATTCGTAGCGATCTTACCGCTGCAGGTCTCCCAGTCCAGCATGTCTGCCGCCAGTCGCTCTGCTTGCGACCGGGTCGACTGCTTCTGCTTCTTCTTAGCCTTCGGTTTGGCGGCTGCAGCAGTTGATCGTGAGCTCCTCTTCCCCGTCGCTGAGTCCAACGCTGGTGCCCACACATGAGCTCGCCGCTGAATCGGCCTAGCTAGCGGTAGCGCCGGCGCCGACTGTCGCGACTGCGCGTCTGCGAGCTCGCTGATCTGCGACAGCACGTTCAGCTGCGACGCGGGCGACAGCAGCAGCTCTCTGCTTGGCGCGTGTGAGGCAAAACCTGCTAACACTCGTTGTTTCAGTATCCGCACATGCTTCAGACATACATTATATGATGCAGAAAGCTCGTACGTGGCTCTGCCGAACTCGGGGCTCGCTCCGCGGCCGTCGCCTGCCGGGTCTCAGCCTCATACACCACCGCTGGCTGTGTCCACAGGCACGGAGACAGCGGCGAGTCCTCGCCGAGTACTGTCTCGGCATCGCTGTCGCTCGGCGGCATCGACAATTGAATTGACCCCCTGAAGTTGAAGTTGCAGTCACTAAATCCGAATCGCACTTAGTGCGAGATGGGATCGGATTACTCCGCACTGGAACTAAGCCGTGCTGAAGCACTGGATTTTTATCATACCGCATGGGAAAATGTGTGTAGCCTGTTGGTTTCGGCTAGTGCCTCTTGTGGTAGCGTGAAACATTGTAGGAAATCTAGCGCAAGTGGTTCCACAAATCGAACGTAAGCTATTAATACAATGCAGCGGTGCAACTGCGTACACCTCCGTGCGACACGGTGTCCAATTTGGACATCGGGCTCCGTGTCAGAGGCTCGTACAGTACTGTACAGCGGTGGAGCTTTCCCTGCGAGCCTCGCAGGTAGAGCTCCAACTTCAGAGCGAGTGATGCAGACAGGGTCAGCAAGCACTGCTGCTCGACAGCGCTCTTGTCCACGCATAGCTTTGCCTTCGTCCCGCGAATAAGCAGCGTGTCGAAACCATAACCACCGTTGCTGGCATGCATGGGTGTGTTGACGAGCGTGTCAGCGCCGGAGGGGTTGGTAGTACTTGCTGAAATAGTACACCCCGGTAATACTACTACCGTATAGTGCCGTATTCAATATGAGAAATACTATGCTATCATCAGCCCCACTACTATAGTAATCTTCAAGTAATACTTTTGAAGGACCCTAAACGAGCAAACTCGGTTCTCATCTTGCAATTCAAGATTGAGTGTCTCTCAATTAGGTCCGTATTTAGGCCTCAGGGAAGATCACCATTTTCAACACTGCTTCAAAGCATAACAAACAAAGCATGGGTTGTGCCATGAAGGATTGTCACGAAAACGATGAGGTCAATCGTGATTCTTATAGCGTGTATGGGACACCAGTTTATTCTCCGGCAGTGAATACTACGTAGTAATCCCGATAATGAAGCTCATATAAATTTTTCTAGTTATATTATTTTTCAATTCAGGAGTTCGTTCTCACATCAACTAATTTAGTATACGACACGCGCTTGTAACGTGTACAGTAAGATCATTTTCTTACAGAGATTAAAGTACAGTGGGAGCTTTACAGTACATGACGGTGACCATTGTAGCTCGAGTAGTAGTGGAGTAGTACTACTAATATTACTACTACTACCCAATTGTTGGTATCTCTACTAGTAGTATTGTGAATTCCAGCTAAATTTAGACATCCCGAGCGGTTCACTGAATCGCCCACATACAATTCCCAAGTTGTTAGCTGAATCGCCCGAGCTGGCTACACTCGTACTTAGTAAAATTGTATACGCCAGAGTATGCGCGGGGCGATTGGCCGGGCGATTGGGCTCGGTCGATTCAACCAATCACCCCGGCCAGTTTGGTGTAGAACTCACAATAGTATGTCTCCAATTTCGAAGCCCCGGTAGTTCCGGTAATACTACTACCCAGTTTTTTTGGCTACTATTAACCCCTGACCACGAGTCTATGTAAGTTAACAGAAATTGGTCGACTTCAACGAGACAAACTGGGACGAGGACGCTGCCGTTGAATCTGAGGTTTAGCCACACGCGGCTTTCTCTCAAAAGCACATTCATTGGAGAATCTGTAGGCCGCCGCTAAATAAACTCCTGGTGCTCAGGGCTGTTGCCAGCGCCACCATCAGCGCCTTGTGCTCTTAATGCGTTCGCCACGCTGCTTATCCGCGTGACGAAGGCAAAGACTGATTGCGTTGCTTCATCAACGACAGCAAGCTCACACGGATAGGTCAGCAAACACTGCTGCTCGACAGCGCTCTTGTCCACGCATAGACTCGCGGTGCCGGCGCTGACACGTTCGGCGTTCGTTGTCAACACACCCATGCATGCCAGCAACGGTGGTTATGGTTTCGCCACGCTGCTAGTCCGCGTGAGCTTGCTGTAGTTGATGAAGCAACGACACCCGTCTTTGCCTTCGTTTGCCGGTAGTCGCTAAAATACCATCACTTTGCAAGTACTGGGACCGAGTACATGGGACGCCTTGCATGCTGCATCCGACAGATTCTTTATGCTGTTAGATCTTTGCGAGCACATCAAGCAACACGTAACGTTTCCTGTTGCGCGAAAGTTAACGCTAAACGCCTCGAGCAACATTCAACGGATCATGTTACGCGAACGTTGCCGCTAAAAGACTCAGGCAACACGCAGTTGGATAATATACTATCCGCACAGGTATAAAAAATAACAGGCCGGTGTCCATACATAATCGTCCTGGCATCTTATAGATCTATACAACTTATACTGCTGTATAGAGAATTGCACGAGCACTCGTATCGCCCCAACTACTCTGGATAAAATCCAGAGAACAATCGCATCTGCCGCCATGGAGCTACGATTCCGGGGCAAGAAGAGCGCGGAGGATGCGGACGCCGTCGCGTTCTGGTAGGCGCCAGACGGCGGAGAGCGCGTACGCGCTGGTGACTGTTGTGTACTGAGACTTGTGTCGCTGTGCTTTGTGGCGACAGGCTCTGCGAGGGCTTGAAGAAGCGCCGCGTGCTGGGCAAGAAGACGCAGACGCTGACGGCGGCGGCGCCCGCGTGGGAGCTCGCGCGCGTGCTGGAGGACGCGGATCTGCACTTCATGAACGAGTCCACGGGCCTCGTGGTGCCCCGCGACGAGGAGATGGGCGCGTTCATCTCGGACCGAGACGTGGTGCGGCTGTGCACGACGAAGGAGCTGGACGCGCTGCTGCAGAAGTTTGCGACGCGCGACCAGGAGGTGGTCGCGGAGATGATGAACCCCAAGGCGGCGACGCCCATCGGCGCGGCTCTGTGAGTCGTCTCTGTGGCTGGTGAAGGGGGCGGGGGCATCGGGGACTGACTGTTGTTGCTTGTTGTGTTTGTGTCGCAGCTCGCGCCTCAAGAAGATCAGCGTCACGAACCCGACGTTGAAGAAGCTGCAGAAGACGTTCGACGAGCACACGAGCCCTCACTCGGCGACTGCGGCCAGTGAGGCAGACGCGCTAGACCAATTCCCCGAGGTGGACCCGATTTTTGAGAGCGGGGAGGTCGAAGAGATGACGGAGGACGTCGCGAACCGCCCCAAGACGTGCGACATGTGCGAGGTTTCGTGGCCTGACGACGCTTCTGGGAGCATGTTTCGGTGGACGAAACTGGGAATCATCACGCACCAAGGCTGCGCGCAGTTTACGGCTGATGTGTTGGCGGAACACCCTGAGATCACGACTCGCGACGAGTTTCTCAGCATGTCCAAGACGCCCGTGTCGAGCTTAAACAAGCCTGGCACCTTTCACGTCACTGTGCATCGCGCTATGGAGTTACCAGGGACGCAGCTCATTGGGAAGCAGGCGCCCTATGCGAAACTATCGCTGCTTCCATGGAAGGAGCCGATGCAAACGAAGCCCGTTGAGAATGGCGGCCGCAATCCGGTGTGGATTGACGCGCATGACAATGAAATGCAATTCTCGCACATGTACAACAGCACCATCACACCCATCCCCCTCCTGGAAGTCGAAGTGTACAACTCCAATTATCTTGCGGATGATCAAGTAGCGTGTACCCTGGTGGATATGAGTCCTCTGCTCCGGTACCCCAATATCAAGGCTAAGAGGTGGTTTACGCTGTCATCTCGAGCTCTGCTCACACAGAGTACCGGCCAGCCCAGAATCATGCTCGGAATCAAGTTTGTTCCGACTGAAGGAGAGATCAGTATGACCAATGCTCACAAGTTCCGTGTTCACCAGCTCAAATCCATCGGTCTCGCAATACCAGTTTGCGCAGTCTGTACGTTCGATCACATGTGATAGGCAGTCGTTTAACTTGTTGGGGTGGTGAGCTCATTTGTGTACGAACTGTGTTTTAGGCGATCGATCCATCATGAATGCGTTGAACTTGAAGAGTATATGGGGATATCGGTGTGAATTGTGTGGAATTGATGTGCACAAGGGGTGCATGATGAAGGCAACGATTCAATGCGAATGTGTGGCGCAAGAGTTACTGAGTGCTGGCCAGGAGGAAAAGGAGCATGGAGGTACCAATTTCCGCGTGTTAAATGATGGTGTGGTACGCCCGGCGGGAGAACTGTATGTGCGTTTCCGTGGTTTGCACTTGTGCACAAAGCACTGTCGAGACGATTATCATGCGAAGAATATCTTTGAGGGGGATACGTACTGTCGGTTGAAATTTGATGGTATTGTACACGAGACCAGTCCTGTACTTAAAAGTGCCGATCCGATGTACATGGAGGACTTGTGCTTCAAGGTCCGCCATCCGAATTCTACGTTCTGCATTCATGTGATCGATTTCAATTCAGATCAGTGTATTGCGCAGTTGAACGTGTCGCTGTTCCAACTTCTCCAGCGCGAAGCAGACAAATTCATTCGTACGAATCCGGTGTTGAAAAGCTTACGCGACCCTCTCCGTCATTGGAGTCTGAACAATGAAACGAACCAAGCTGCGATCAATGACTGGTGGGCCGCACTACCGATCTTAAGTGACTATGATCACTACAAATTGTCGCCACCTCTAGGGTCCAAGCTTCAGCCCGGAGAAAAGCTCGGTTTTGTGCTGATCGATTTAGACTATGTGGAACACAAAAACGATTTGCTTCGCGTGCGCGTGGACAATGATTCATCTCTTCTCGAGCGCGAGGACAAAGAGTTTTCGGTCGAATCGTTGCGAATAACAATCGAGCGGTTTGGTCGGGCCGTAAAGATTTTCCAAGGAATTGATGCCGAGTATGCCAGCGTGATCTCTTGGAAAAATAGGAAGAAATCCGCTGTATGCTTCATCATATTCGTTTACGGCTGCGTGTTCGCCGATTTAGAGTATGCTCTGTCGTACATTTTTGGAGGGATTCTAGTGTACATGCTCTATCGACTGCATATCCGGCTGGAAGGAGCTTTTGTCGCCCGATGGATCGGATACGAGGAATACGAACGAGAACAAGAGGAACAGCAGAAACTTTACCGACCGCTAGCAGACTTGCACGTCGCAGTCCATGAAGCACGCCTCTCTAACGAAACGGATAGTCTCCTGATCGAGTCTCAGTCGCGCTTGAAGGATGTTTCATCCTCAAAGCTTGGCTTTTACGTTCGAATCAAGTATCGCCCAAACGACAAGGAGTCTGAAGCAGGTGATTTGGTCCTTAACCCTTCTGGCTACGACGAAACTACTGTCGCCTGGACGAGTGTGGTGGGGAAAAGCAAGAAGCCAAATTGGCGCAAAACTTCCTTGTCCTCAGCAGGTGCAATGCCGTCCGCAAAGCTCCGAAAGGCGCTTCCGTTCAGGAATTTGAGTGTCTCGTGGCGTCATGACCCAAGGACGTGTACTTGCGATCAATGCGCTGCCTATCAACGGGGATTGAAAGGAGAAGATGAAGCAAAACCGACACTTTGTTGTGGTGTTGATCACCACGCCTACTACTTCCCGATCCCACAAGCATCTCGGAAAAACTTTTCTGGCCGTGACGATTTGGTGCCGTGGTCGTCATTCCCTGGTCTGTTACAATTTGACTTGTGCATTTCACTCACCGGTGAAGCAAAAGAGACGCCAGATTTAATTGCTGCAACCGCAACGATCCCGCTCCGAAGTCTTTTAAAGCGAGATGATAACTCGGGTGAGATGTTCCTTCCGCTATCGTCGTTTTCAACTGCAAGTGCCGCCAACGACTCTGCATATCCTCTTTCTAAAAGTGAGGATACAAAAGACGGCGACTATCTGGTGGTTAGAGTGGAGCTTCGAGTTCCTGAGCGAAGCAACATGTCCTCTAACGACAAGCTTCTGCAGAGTGAAACGTACGAAACACAAGAGCTCAGATCTGCTCACATGGCCACGACGCGGAAAAAGGGGCCTGTAAGTCATGTAGAGCGCAACTTTTCCGAGTTTGTGTGTGAGAGTATGGTTGAAAAGGAGAAGTCGAAGATTATCGGCGCGAACCTCTTAGACGCTTTCTGGAAAGTGAAAGACACTATCAGGCAGCTTCAGAATGAGATTGGGCGTGCATGCGGTGCGTTGGCCTGTGCTGAAAATCTCTTGAACTGGACGCATCCGTGGAAAACTGCGACGGCTTTCGTTGCCATCGGTATGATGACACTAGTGTTCTCGGTTGTTCGTGGCCGCTGGGCAATTCTCGTTTTTGGTGTGACGGAATTCGGTGCAGCATTCGTCGACGATGCTCCGGCGAGCAAGCGCGTGAGAAAGATCCTCTGGAATTATCTTTCCTCTCTTCCCACTGACCAGGATCTCATTGAGCTGTATGAGCCCGAGCGAGCTGTGTATATGACAAAGCGCAAAACACAGCAGGAGCAGGACGAGGAAGTTGGAGTCCGTCTCCGCTATCATGCCCTGTGGATCGGCATGATTTCGTCAAAAGCTGAGGGCGAACGCAACCCCAAGGTTTGTTTACATCGCAGCTTCAATAGCTTATCACTGCAGATAGGGCTGTGCTCACGACTTACGTGCTGATTTGGTTTGTAGAACTTCTTTGTGGTATATCGTCCATATCGTTTTCTACTGTGGAAGAGCGAGGATGATGCCGAGGAAGGATCTCCACCACAACTACAGTTGCTGGTAAGTGCTTGAGATGATGGAACTGTTGGTTTTTCTATCAGGTGCTCATAATTGTGTGAATGGTGTGTGGGTAGTTTGACAAGCCGCAAGCCATCACCGATAAGAGCGATGAAAAGGTGTTTGCTTTCCATGTTGCAGGGGTGAACGGCAGTGGAAGTGAAGGTGAGACCATGGGTATCGCTATATTGATTTGGTGCTGTGCGATATTCACTAACAGCGTTCGGGTTATGTGCGTAGAAACCCGCGTGTTCACGTTGAATTCGCTGGAGGCGAAAAATGCCCTCCTCGACATTGTTCGTCAGAGCTGTCGGAAGTAGTTCTCGAGTCACTGCCGCGGATGGATTAGATAGCGTTACTCGGGTTTTTAATCACTGTTTTTGATGGCAAGCGCTTCCAGCTTGCCTTCAACTCCTTCGAGCGGTTGTGTGATGTCATCAAGTTTTCTTCTCGAAGAGTCTAACTTGCTGACAATCTGGGCTAGAACCTTCTGTACGATTTGTCTCCTGCCAGTTCTGTAGATAACTGCAGCACGGAGGCGGTCCGAAGATTCCACATCTTGCAGTATCCGTTCGTCGTTTCCTGCAGTCCCCCAATCAGCTATTGTTTCTATCAAAATACCGCGTAGCCACTCCAACGCATCACACAACGCAGTTAGCTCGGACAGCTCAACCGCAGCTTCACTTTGTGCTTCATCCGGTAGCGGATCCGCGAGGCCGGCGAGGAAGCTGGGAGGGAACAACTCGTCCAACGAGCTCTGACGGTCGATTCGGATCACTCGCTTCATGAAGCGTAGCTTCCTCCCGCGCGGTCCCGCTCGGTCCTTCCCAATCTCCACGTCCACGTAGTCCCACTCGTTGTCGAAGAGCGCAAAGCCGTAGTCCAGCAGCAGCTGGAAGTTGGCTCGACGACCGTACGAGTTGAAGACCTCCGCGCCCTTGGCGAAGCTCGTGGAGGCCGACGGATAGAGTCGAAACAGGCCATTGTCGTCCACGTCCAAGTCGTACCTGGTGGCGACGTTGGTGTGGTTGAGGCAGTCTGCAAACGGCACGAGCGCCGTCCAGGGCAGTCTCCGCCCGAAGGTCCGCGCCTGGATGGTCTTCCACGCGAACTTGAACCTGTCGAAGGTGTAGAGCGCCTCCGGGAACTCACCCGGGTACTTGCTCTGCAGTCGGTTCATCACACGGCGGTAGTACACGTCGATCTCCGACGAGCGCCGCGCCGCCGCGTCCACGAGCCGCCCGTCGTGCAGCTCTCGGAGCTCGTCCTGCGTCCAGTCCTGCACGCTCTCGGGGTACGGCAGGACGGCCAGGTACGGCTGGAAGAAGGAGCGGGCCCCCAGCAGCTGCTCGCGCACGAGGAAGAGCGACAAAACGGGGTCGTCGCGCGTGAACACGTCGCGGTTGTCCTGGAACACGCACCGCAGCTGCGGGTCGCGCCAGCACAAGTCCTCCGAGATGAGCAGCCGCCGCGGGATGCAGAGCATGGGCTCGCCCGTGGCGATGGCGCTGGTGGCCACGGCGCCGCGCAGACCACTGGGCGTCGTCGTCGGCCACTGCAGCTTCGGGAACGTCGCCCCGTTGTCCTGCAGCCACTGCAGGAAGCGCTGCTCGGCGGCGGACGCCATGGATCAATGAGCAATGATCAATGATATGTATTATAAACCCTAATGGAAGTGCCTCTTCACGTCCAAACCCTACACGCCACACAAAACCTGTTTCTCATAGACCCTAAAAAGTTTGAATTAGGGCGGGAGAATGCTGTTCCGCGAGCTGAGCTTCTTCCTGTCGCCCACGCTCCGTGTATCGGCCGAGGACAAGGAGGAGCTCGAGCGCCTCATTCGGCAGAATGGGGGCGTGGTGGCGCAATCACCGGCGGGCGCCACGCATATCGTTGACTACACCGAACTGGACGCCCGACGGCCCGAGTTGGTCTCCGCTGACTTCATCAAGGAGTCGGTGGCGTTCCGGGCGCTGCAGGACCCGGTCAAGTACTCGGGGAAGGTCTTCACAACGCAACAGGAGAGCAGAAAGCCCAGAAATCGCGTTCGCATGCGGTACACGAACGAGACGGACGCCAAGCTGCTGCACTTCGCCAAGCAGAGAGGCTGGAAGGCCCCCGAGTCGCTCGCATTGAGCGTCTGGCAGATCGCCGAGAGCGACAAAGTGACGGCCCACACGGCGCACAGCATGCACGAGCGCTTCCGGAAGCACCTGCAGATGACGACGCCCAGGGAGCAGCGGACCATCATGTCCAACGCGGCGGTGAGCTCACTGGTCCTTTTTGCTGTGTTAAGGGAGGGGGGGCATTTGAACTGACACTGTGAAGCTGCTGCTGGGCGTTTGTAGGCGACAATACGAGCGCGATGGCTGGAGAAGGAGGCGGCGGTGGAGGAAATCGATGAGGAAGAGAAGGAGGAGCAGCAGCAGGTGGTGGAGCCGACGCCTCTCGCTCGCGCGAGCCCGAACTCGACTGGGTTTCGGGACGTTGTGACGCCCGTGCGGACACCGAACTCTGCAAGCCGCCAGGGTCCTGCAATGTCGGAGCCGGCCACGATTGAGAGCCGGCTGAGAGAGGTGGGGGACAAGAAGCTCAGCGACCGCACGCGCTCGCGTAAGCCCAAATCTCCGCTTAGGCTTTCACAGCGGCTCCAACCGAGCGAAGGAGCTCAATCAAACTTGAACAGTAACAAGGATTCTGGCAGCAATGTTGTGCCTCCAGTTCCTACAGCTGGAGCTCAAGGGTCGACCCCGGCGGCTACTCTAGCCGCTCCTGCCACTCCAGCAGCAGCACCGGAAGTTCCGTGTATTCAAGCAGTCCAGTCTACTCCAGCTGCTGTAGGTGGCTCAGCAAGCTCGCCACCTTCTGGGAACCAGAACGCGGGCAGGTCACAGCAGAAGCGTAAGCGGGGAACTCCGCGTAGCGATACTACAAGCAGCCAGGAGTCCAGTCCATCGCGCAAAGTCGAAGGTAGCGAAGCCGACAGTGTTGAGAGTACAACCAGCGGCGATAATGGGATATTTTTCCGCAGCGCTTGGGCCCAGCAGATCGGGGACCCAACCAAAAGGAGAATGTTGCAAAGGTTCTTTGACCCTCCCTCAAGACCTGCGCTTCAATCCCAAACAAGCAGCGCGGAATCTAGTATCAACAGTGATCAAAGTGGGGCGGATGGAACTCAAGCGAGAAGTGATCTCGATGAGCGTATGAGTGAGGTGCAGCAAGTGCAGGTGGACACAGATCAAGAAACTGACGAAATCATCTGCCAGCTACAAATGGACACGCACCAAAACATGCCTGCTGTGGTGCATGCGCTGTATCATTGCAGTGGGGATGTCGAAATGGCTAGAGCCTTCCTGAAGGGCGCTTCGCCACCGGACATGTGGTCTCCTGAGGACGATCTTTTGCTTGCTCACTTGCTGGCCGAGCAAAGATCCAGGCGTGCCGCTGTTGACGCGGCTGTGATCCGTGGAGACTTCAGTTCCATGCAAGTGACGCGTGACGCGGATACAATTTTGAAACGAATCAAGTTTTTGCGGTGATGTTCTCGCGGTTGCGCGAGCACTTTAAGTATTGAAATATATGGTACGTGCACTAATGTGCTGTGCATGGCGTTCGTCTAGTTTTGTCATTGTCTTGTGTATGGGCTTATACAGGTGTGCGGCTTCCTTCCGCGGTACTCTCCGCAGTCGACGAGGAGTCCGCGCCAGCGGGTGCACTACTTCGCCCCTCCAGCCACAGGTAAAGCCACTCGTATGTGGTCAATCCATGGAACGCAATGTAGAGGTGGAAGGTGCCGAGCACGACGAGGAAGAACAGCTCGAGCAGGGGCAGGATCGACAGTACGCACAGTAGCACGGCTCGAGCGCTCCTATCTTCTTCTTCTTGCCCCGAAGCAAGCAAGCGCGAGATGGCGTAGCCCGTGACGACCTGCTGGGTCAGCAGCAACAGGATCGAGCACGAGAGCAGACCGACAAACAGCGGGTAGTTCCGCGTGCCGATGCACGTGTTGAGGTAGACGCAGTGGTGGTCGTAGCCTGGGATCCACTTGTTGCACCTGCTGCAGTGTCTCGTGTCGGAGACGACAACTGGATGCGAAGTCAGCATCACCGGACTCGCCTTGATCTCAGGAGCCTTGACGACGTGCACACTCATCGCAATTGGCGCTGCAACTCGCGCGTCCTCATCTGCCGCCTTCGACTGCGACGGATGCGTCGCCTGGTGTCTTGGCTGTCCCGGATCGAAGCGTGAGATCTGCACAGCGAACCCGTTGCGTGAGCACCAGCAGCGGTGACACCAAAGATCGAGGTAGCGCCACGTACAATGACAAACAGCAGCGTGGTGACGGCCAACTGCACGCTGCTGCAGAGCGACACGACGGTGCGTTGCATGAGCGTCGGCAGCTCCCGCACACTGAAGCCGTAGAAAACCACTGCCGAGAGCAGCCCGATGCTCACCACCTGCCAATAGAGTGAGTATCCTTACCACAAGGACAAAGCTCATTGTTCGATCGAACGCACCGCAATCTGCGACGGGTGCAGCGGAGCCTCGCAGCCGTGGCGACGCGCAGCTCCAGGCGCCACCATCGCCCAGTCCAGTGGATGTCTGCTCTGCTTCAATCGTACTTAGAGGAAGGCTCGAGACTGACGGACTGGATGACCAAGGACGACGACGCGTCTCTGGAGGAGCCGACCGGCAGCGACATGCTGAGGCCCATGAGGTCCATGGCGACGCTGTCCCGCGCGCACTCGCTCTTGAGCGGGACGCAGACGCCCTGCTACCTGCCGCCGAGTATCGCGGGCAACGTGCCCCATTTGACGCCAGGTTGGGACTCGAAGAGGCTGCAGCTGTTGAGGGGTTGAACGTATTGTGCTGATGGAGGCGGTGGGTGACTGACTGTACAGACAACTGCAGAAAGGTGGGGGACTTGACTGCCCAGGTCGTGGATTACGCCGACATGTACGACGCTCACCTTCAGTGGCATCCGTGGAGAACTGTCGGGTTGGACTAACACGCTAGTGGCGTGGTGGTTGGCGCTGCAGCTCGAGCTTGGTGAAGCTGGCGACGAACAAGCGGCGGCCCTTTCGAGAGCTCCTGAACGCGACCGACTACGAGCTCGTGCTCTCCGCTAGGGACTACATCAGTCAATCGGTGCGGTTCGAGCAAGGGGCTTCGTTGTTGTCCCTGGTTGGCTAACTTTCTGGAGATGTTGGTCGTGTGTAGAACCCGCCAAGCTCCAAGGCAACGGGCTTCATGATCGAGACGAGTGGCGGCCGACGCTCCGTTTCCATCGAGGAGTTCATGCACGCGACTGAGTTGCTTCGGCCAGAGCTGGTGGTGCCCCTAGCTGACGAGATTCCAATTGAAATGGGCCGCAACCGTCACCGCGCAGCTGTCCAGACCTCGTTGGACTGGCTGGACGCCTGCCAGGCCTTCAACTCTTCGGGCACGCCCATGTGTGGAGTGGTTGTTGGCGGCAATGACCAGACGCTGCGGCGGATGAGTGCTGCTGAGACTTGTAAGCGTGACATCCAGGCCATCTTGCTCAGCGGCCTGGGAGCTTGCAGCGATAAAGCGACGCGCTTGGAGCTGATCGACGCCATCGTGAGCGAGATCACCCCGGCGTCACTTCCACGCGTCGTCACTGGGATTGGGCACCCGCTCGACGTGCTGGACACCGTCAACCGCGGCATCGACGCTTTCGTGTCGCCCTACCCTGCTACCGTCACGAAGGCGGGGTCTGCGCTGATTTTTTGGATTAGTGACGACGAAGATGGAGGCAGTGCGAGCGAGCGCAACACTGAACGCGAGCGCTCCGGCGGAGTGCTGTACTTGCGCGAGAAGCGGTTTGCGACGGACTTTGGCCCGCTCATGGCCGGGTGCGACTGCTTCGCCTGCCAAAAGTACACGCGGGCGTACATCCACCACCTGCTGAACGTCCGCGAGATGCTGGGCGACATCTTGCTGTACCTGCACAACCTGCAGCACTACTACCGCTTCTTCCGCGAGATTCGGACGTCAATCAACACCGACCGCTTTGTGGCCTACCACACGGAATTCGCGAGCAGGTTCGAGGAGAAGGCCTCGACCGCGCCGCCGCTCATCATCCCCGCGGCGATAGAAGAACGCAAGCGTAAAGTTGATGCTGACAAGGCAGCCGCCAAGGAGACCAAAGCTCAAGCGGCAGCAGCAAAGCACGAAGCGGCAGTTTTGAAGCGCGCGCGGCCGTAGACGTCTCGTAAACGGATGCCAGCAGAATGCGCGCACTAGATCGCTGCATCGGTAGCTAGAGTTGATCAATGCAGCATGTCACTTGGGCTTCAACCTCCACACAATATTGTGTCATCTGCGACGTGTGAGACTTCAAGTGACCTTTCGCGGCAAGATCCGGCGCGCGAGCGCCGCTCGTTTGCTTGTCAAAGTCGAGCGGATCTTTTGCTTTGCGTGTCAACGTCTGCGGGTCTCTTGGTTGTCAAATCATTTCGGATTCGGCGGATCTCCAGCGACCAGAGCGAAAGGAGACAAAGTTTGGAGCACACCACCGGCCATGAGGCGATTCCTTGTTTGGGCGGCGGTGGCAGCGGTGCTGCTGGTCTCGGGGACTGAGAGCTACGCTGCGAAGCCCAATGAGAGAAAGAGAGACACTGACCCGCGCGGCCGGATGCTGGCTGGAGATCTCGTCGGCGACGAGGAGCTCGCGGGGCAAAAGTCGGGTGGATACCTCCGAGGGGCTGAAACGGCGGCAACGTTGGCCTACACTGACAAGGCGAGCATTTCGACGAACGACAAGACAAGTGCCTCGTACACTGCCAAAGCAAATCCACCCTCGAGTGTTTCGTACGGAGAGAAGACTGCCAGTGCGCCGACAACGGCCCCACCAACGAACACTCCGGCGGCTGGGACGACGACCACTTCACCATACTCGTCAACGGATGCAGTGAAGCAAAGCGTAGGAGTATCGAGTGTTATTGTTCCCTGGAGTAGCATGACTGCCAAGGGATCGAGCTACTCTAGCACGGAAGCGTCGACACCAGCACCGGAACGCACCGAGAAGACCGGCGGAGGCCTGTATGGTGCTGGTACGAAGGTCGACAACCCGACCGCGTCGACGATAGCCGGCAAGACTGTTGCCTCGTACAACGCCAAGACCGACCCACCACCAAGCGCTTTTTTACGGCGAGAAGACCACTGCTTCACCAACCACGGTTCCACCACCAACCGCTTCGTCTATCGAAAGGACGAGCACTCCACCATACTCACCAGCAGATCCAGTGAAGCAAGGCGGACTTGTGTCAAGCGTTGTCGTTCCTTGGGGAAGCGTGACTTCCAATGCTCCAAGTTACTCAAGCACGGAAGGGGCTACAGCAACCGAACGTGCTGAGTATGGTGTTGGTGTCCACGATTCTACGAATGCTGCTCCATCTACGGACAAAAAGAGCGCAAAAACACAAAGCGACTCCGATGCGCGCGGAGGTTTGGTGGTGGACAAGGTGAGCGTGAGCAAGTTTGATATGCCACAAGGGCCTCTAACAACGTCTGCAACTGCGGAGAAGACGACCGCTTCCCTCCTCCCCGATGTAACCTCCACATCCAATGGTCTGACTAGCGCTCCATCCAGCAAGATTACCAGCGCTACACCATATTCAGGCGACGATACAGAGAACCAAGAAGTAGCGACGACTACCAAGACGCCAGGCTCCCCCACCACCGATGTGTCAACGTCAAAGAACAGTTACGACGGGAACACGGAGGATGGCAAGCAGAAACAGACTACTGGCAAGAGCGACTCGGTTGTTGACAACCATGACTCAGGTCGTTTGGGCGACTGGGTCGCATGGCAAGCATCCACCGACACGAGTAAAGGGTCTACAACTGCACCAAAATCTTTGTACAACACGAAGTCAAGCGCGCAGTACGACCACAAGATAGCCTCTCCGTTTGGGGATAAAGCAGCCATTTCAGATACTAGTGGCGTGCATGGTGGGGAGGCCAGTTCGTTGCCGAGCAAGTTTACCACCCCGCGTGATGAGCCCTCGACAAGTAAAGCAAGCAGTGATTCGTACAGCTCGAAGACAAGCGAAGCAGCAACTTCTAAACCACGTTTTCCCACAAGCGGAGAAAAGGGTGGTGATGTAGCTTCGGCCAGTGCCCCCTGGGAAAAAGGAACTTCGGTGGCTGTAGATCACTCCAGCAGTGAAGTTGCAGCACCGACACTTGGCGATCGCGGGCACGCTGAAGGAGACAAGTACAGTGTTGGAGTGGACGAGGAAAGTTCGGGTATCGGGACCACAAAGCATGGCGTGGATGGAGAAAACACTGACTCACGAAGTGATATCGACACGATAGTTGCTACATCAAAGTGGTTGAAACCTTACAAGATGGATATGGACGGCGAACACGGCGAAAACGTGGAGGACGGCTACGCGAAGTCTGGAACCCGTGCTCCGGAGACGTTAAACTCGTGGCAAAGCTCAGGGTATTCCAATACTGGATCCCACGAAGGCATCGAGCGAGCTCCTGTGGACAGCAAGAAGACGTACAACCCGGAAGTAGCCCCTACGTATGGTGAGGAGACAAGATCCTTCTCCGGTGAGAATGAAACCCCACTATTCAAACGAAAACAAACCAGAGAGGAGGAATCATCTTCATACCGAGAGAAGTCAAGTTATTTAGAAGGTGATGGCGAGCACGGAGGAAGAGAAGCGGCGGTCCAAGTCCCCAGGAGAAATGAAGCTCCGAGCTCGGCCGGTTATTCCAGTAACGAAGTACCTACGCCAACGACCAAGAAGCGTCATGAAGGGAACGAAAATGACGCTGAGGAGACAAACAGTGATCCTGCGCATAGTAGCCCGGTGTACAATGCGGTTTTGGGGCGTGTCATTCCCTGGATCGACGGAAGGCCTCAACTCGTGAAAGACACCGCGACGGAGAAGCCCACACCATATTCTGATCCCTCGGAAGTTGGTGCGTATTCGGATGGGACTGAAAATGCGAAGTCTCAAGACTACGGTCACCCCTTAGGTGATCTCGTCCCGTGGAAAGAGACCCACCCGCTTCTGCGAAGAGAGCTACAGTCAGAAGATGTTGAGCAACCTGCCGAACAACCGGCCTCTGAGGAATCGCCCAGCAAGCCTGAACTGGTACCTGCTGACAAGTCTGCAGATCAACCGGAGGACAAAACTGTGGAGCAACCAGTGGATGAATCTACGGAGCAACCAGTCAACCAACCCACCGAGAAGTCTGCTGACCAACCAACCGAGCATGCAGAAGCTGCAAACGACGATGAAATGATGAAGACGACGGCCGTTGTGGATGAGAATGTGAGATGGAATCAAGACGACTGCGATCCCTGTGATGTACCAACCCAACCACCGACGCTTGCTCCACTTTATCCTCGCAATGACGACGACTACGAACAGCACCTTCCAAACGTTACTGATGTGTATAACTCGTGGGAACACGTGAAGGAGGAACCCGTGCAAGCCTCGACTAAGCCCCCCAAGAAGAAGGCGCATAAACCTCCCAAGGCAGATCTAGTTCGTTGCACAAAAGTTATTAGTGAGTACGGGGAAAGCTACGAGTGCGAGACCGAGTCCACGCAGTCGCCGCCAGCAGAATCACCGTATGAGTCTACCCCATCTCCAGAGACGCCGACGGATCCACCTCAAGACACTCCAACGCCGACACCGACGGATCCGCCTCAAGATACACCAACGCCGACGTATCCGTCTCAAGACACTCCAACGCCGACGGATTCGCCTCAAGAAACTCCAACGCCGACACCGACGGATCCGTCTCAAGAAACTCCAGCACCCACGACAACAGATCCGCCAACAGAAGCACCGTATGACCCTACTAGCACGCCACCTAAGACAACTACCCCGCCAACCACGCCCACTCCAGCCCCGACGAAGCCAACTGAGCCCACGCCAGCCCCAACAAAGCCAACTGAGCCCACACCGGCGCCTACAAAGCCAGGTGGGCCTACACCGGCGCCGACAAAGCCCTACGACGAGTCGAACTCGACGCCTGTTTCAACTTCCAAGGGAACGTCAATATTTCCGTCAGCGACGAAAGCCACCACCTCCAAGACTGCGACGCCTGCTACTACGAGTGGAACTTCGACGCCTTCAACTTCAACACCTTCCGTTGATACCTCGTACGGCACTACAGGCGGCTCGAACGACAATGTCGTTCGCACCTCGACCTCAGACGGTAACACCTCGGGTGGGTCTTCTGGTGCGTTGAGTGGTGGGGCCATCGCTGGAATTGTGATCGCGTGCGTCGTTTTCGCTGCCGTCGTCGTAGGTGCGGTGCTCTTCCGACAGCGGTCGATCGCGCGCCAACGCGAGGAGAATTTGTTCGCAGATCTCGCTGCTGGTGGCGGACGCGCCCTCGAGACAGACTATGCAGCGATGTAAGCACGCCTGAAGTATGTAGGTGAGTTGTCTACACAGTAAGCTTGTTTACCATAACTATCCCAACAAGGTTTTGTGTATCTCATACTACATGTACTTGCAGTCGTTCCGGCCAGCAGCGTGTATGAACCACTCACATGAGATGTTATGACTCCAGGTTACTCTTCCTGGTTGTTATTGTTGCGCATTCCCGACTTCGCCCGGAAGGAAACCTTGACGTGTTCTGCCGATAGGCGCGACTTCCCCATCGGCTTCGTTCTCGCTGGGTCTCTGGTAGCCGTGGGGGCTGCCTTCTTCAAGGTGTTGAAGTCTCTGGGCCTACTGTTGCCTCTGTCAGTGGCAGACGCTCGGTTTGAAATCGAAACCGGGGTCTGTTGCTTCAGCAGGTAATCCAAAGTGACTCCGCGCGCTTTGAGAGCCTCCTCCAGCCGGTCGAGCTGCGTTCGAGCCTGCGCCAAGTCGCGCTCCGCTTTTTCAGCTCGAATTTCCACAGCATCGGCTGCATCTTCGGCAAGCTGCCGCAGTTGAGTCTCCTGCTTTTGCGTCTCTCGTGCCACAACTTCCGCTCGCTCCGCGTCTTGAACAGCAGTAGCAGCTTCAACAAGCTTTTCCTTCAACTGGTTCACGCTGGTTTCCAGCTCCTCCATACGTCGAGATTCCTGCGAGAACCCTCTCTTGTGGTTGCTGTCAATTTGACGAAGCTTGAGCTCGAGCGCGTCTAGTTTGTCCTGCAGCTCCAGCTTTTCGTCTGTGAGCTTGGTGACCAGGGCAGCGCTCTCCGCCAGCTTCTGCTTGCTCGCTTCCTCTTCCCGCAAAAATGCCTGGTCGCGTTGCTCGAGTTTCTTCTGCCACACCTCAGCCACATCCGCACGCTTCTCCTTCGCGTGCTCTAGCTGCCTTTTCAGCTGAGGCAGCACCGCCAATTGGCCTTGAAGTGTCTTCGCGTTGCACGCCAATTGCTCGTTCTCTTGGAGTGCCCGCCCCATTTCCTCTCTCTTCTCCTTCAGCATCTTGTGACACTTGCGTTTGGTCTCGTCGACCGCGAGTTTGCTCTTCTTGAGCCCTTCGTGCAAGTTCGCAATCTCCTGGTCTTTTTCCGCCAAGACAGCAGCTGCCTGATCCGTGATAGTAGCGTTCTGTGACTCGAGCTCCGAGACTTGTTGCTGAAGCTCGTTCATGCTGGCCTCAATCTCCTTGTTCCGTGCAGTCAGAGTTTGAATCTGCTGCTTCAGCTTCAGTTCCGCCGCCTTATTGCTGCTCTGCTTTCCAGCTTGTGTATCTTTCAATCCATATCGAGACGATTCCCTGCCACTAAACCCCGGGCTTTTCTGCGCAGCAGCACGCAGCTCCTCCTTCTCCTGCCGCAGCAATACGAGCTCCTTCTTCAGTTCCCGGGCCTCTAGTACCGCGCGCTTCATGGTGCTCTCCACTGCTTTGCGGGCCTCAATCTCCGAGCGCAAGCGACATTTGACAAGACGCTGCAAGACAAGCGTGCACGCATCCAACAGAGAGTTAATTTCAGTCAGTTGAACTTGATAACTAGCGTTGGGACGACTTACCTCGATGTCCTCCTCGTGCTGCTTTCTAGCGTTCGCCGACATTTGCCCCAGTGCTGACATAGTTGTCCTCTCCTTGCCGAATTTCCTTCAACTTCACTCTTGCTAGCTAAACTAAGTGTGAATGAAAGTCGCCATCACGCCCAGATCAGCATCATCACGCTTGGAGATCTGAAAATAGCCAACGAAAATGGACAACGACAGCGTTTCGAGCGTGACGGATACTTGGATAGGTATCCTGCGATCGGTTGGGGTTGGCAGAGTCTTGCTGCAGTATGGCGTTAAATGCACGCGTCAAGTCGAAGGACGAGTTCCATGCGGGGACGGATCGGGGACCGCCGCTGGTATACCTGGACTTAGGTGTCGGCGACCAGCCCCCGCGACGACTGCACATCGAGGTGAGCTTGGTTCGTCGTACGGAGGGTAGACACCGAGAACGGACTTCACTCAGCAACTCCAATGGTGCTGTTGCATCTGTTGACGAGGCCAGCTCTTCCACGAGGAGCTCCCGGTCACGACCGAAAACTTCCGCCTGCTCTGCACGGGTGAGCGCGCTCTAGTTATTGCTACCCCCTCACTAGCTTTTAACGGGCAACTCTGTTCGACTATGGCTTCTATCGCTGCTGCTGCTACAGGCGAGCTGAGGGGCAAAGGGAAGGTGAAGGCGCTGTGGTACAAGAACACGCGCTTCCACCGCGTCGTCCCAGGCTTCATGATGCAGGGCGGCGACATCACACACGGTGCGGCGCTTGGGCGGTGTCTTCACCTCGTGTCTTGTGACTTGGCGCCTTACAACTCCTAGCTCTGACGCAGGGAACGGCGCGGGAGGCGTGGCAGCGATGGGGACGGCGTTCGAGGATGAGGTGCGATCGAATTCTCAGCAGCAGTGGTCACTATTTGATCCTACATCGCGCACTCACCTCGCTTGCGTCTCTTGATTTGGGCAGAGCTTTCTCTTTAAGGTCCGTCCGTGTGCGGTGCGTTTTGTGCGATCACCACCGGCTGACCGCCGTGTGCAGCACCAGGTGGGGGCAGTGTCCATGGCGCACCAGAACTCAAGCAACCGCTCGCAGTTCTTCATCTGCTTCGGCGCGGTACGTCACGTCTTCCGCTGATGTTGAAGCTGAAGTTGAAGTTGGTCTGAGTGTTGGTCGTTGACGTTTTGGCTCGACCACCTAGCCGAGCTGGCTGGACGGCAAGCACGTGGTACTGGGGCAGGTGCTGCACGACGACCTGCCGCACCTGTCCGCCTTCGAGGCTGTGGGCTCCGCGTCGGGCCGCCCCACTAGCCCCATTGTGGTCACGGACGCCGGGCAGTTGGGCGGCTCCGGCTTCACTCCAGCGCCCATGCTGCGCGGCGGCGGCTGAGTGTCTAACGATTTTCGACCCGAAGCATTGCGTGCCTTGTGTAGTGCTTGCGGTGGATGGTGGGGTGCAAACCTGAATATCGCGCGAGCGCTGCAGTTTAGCAAGAACAGTTTTCTGCCGAAAAAACACGTTATTATTGTTTTAAATACGTTTTCAAACCCGCCTGGCGTATGTGCAAAATAAATAAATAATTCGAATAATTTCAAATAGTTTTTTCTCAAAAAATATAACAAAGCCGTGCTATGCCCGGAACAGCTCTGGATTTTATGTAAGATTCTAGTAACGAAGAGCACGTGAAGTGCACAAATTCATCGAGTGAACGGAACCTGGCGATAATGCCAGCGACCACTCACGGCGGAGAAGCCACGGAAAAGAGAAGCCGAATCGGCTTTAGTGAAATAGATGGAGATCCAAAACGGATATGGCAACGAGCAGTGCCCCAAGTTGCTGCGTAGCGTGCATGCAAAAGGGGTTCTCAGTGAGAGTGAGAATGACCTAGACTCTGATTGGATGAAACCCAGTGCCATTTGGTTTTGCGCTAC
This sequence comes from Phytophthora fragariae, assembly GCA_009729435.1. Taxonomy (NCBI): domain Eukaryota; phylum Oomycota; class Peronosporomycetes; order Peronosporales; family Peronosporaceae; genus Phytophthora; species Phytophthora fragariae. Next base: position 34,587 of record QQOI01000108.1, on the reverse strand, counting down.
ACTCCACGACAAAAATATATGGACACCTACGTTGGTGTCCATATCTCAGCAACTACTGGGAATTTGCAGACGCTATTTAGATATGTGCTACCAATCAGACTAACGAATCGATAGGACGTGGCGCGAAACCGCGAATCGCAGCGCATCTATAGGCTCACATAGAGATAAGTGAATTTGGCACCGCGACAAATGTTATGGACAGCAAATTGTATTGGATTTTGTATGGGGGTGAGTGATGGTCAGGAAGAGCTCACTGGTTCTCATTAAGCAATTGTATGGGAAGGGGGCAAGCTTCACGGAGCAGGAGCACGGGAGGATCAAGGGCCTCTCGGAGGCGGGCCTTGGGGTGCGCGAGATTGCACGGCGGGTGCAGCGCTCGCCCCAAGGGGTCTCAAACGTGGTGAACGAGAAGAGCGACGCGCAGCCGAAGCAAAAAGGGCGCGCGAAGGCGTTGACGAAGCGGCAAACGCGCCAGGTGGTCAGGGCGGCAGCTACCGGGGATTACACAGCGTCGGAGCTGAAGGCAACGTACAGCCTGTCGTGCAGTCTACGGAGTGTGCAGCGTCTGCTGGCTAGTGTGGACTTCCTCACCTTTGCTAAAATGGACAGGACGTTGCCATTAACCCCTGAGCACAAGGCAGCTCGCCTTGAGTTTGCCGAGCGCATGCTGCTGGCTGCTCAGAAGGAAAAAGTTTGGGAGCTAATTATTTTTTCTGATGAATTTTTTTAACCTAGACGGACCGGACGGGTACAAGCATTATTGGAGGGACCTGCGTCGACCCCCGCGCCGTTACCTGAGCCGTCAGAACGGCGGCGGCTCGCTCATGGTTTGGGGTGCAATCGGATACGAGGGCAAGTCGGAGTTTGTAGTGCTGGAAGGTCGCCAGGCGTCGCACCACTACATCTGGACGGTGTCGGAGCACATGTTGCCGTTCGCCCACCGAACCTACGGCACCGACTTCGTCTTCATGCAAGACAATGCCTCCATCCACGCTTCCTACGAGACTACGGACTTCTTCAAAGAGTTGGGCGTCACGTTGCTAGCATAGCCCGCACGCTCTCCTGATTTAAATCCAATCGAGAACGTGTGGGCCTTGCTAGCGGACAAGGTGTACAGCCACGGGAAGCAGTACCATTCGGTACCGGAGCTCACAGCCGCCGTCATGAAAGCTTGGGACTCCGTCACTATGAAGGAAATGACAACGCTTCTAGACTCGATGGGTAAGCGGTGCTTCGAGGTAGCCAAGAAGCTTGGCGACAAAACGCACTACTAGGTCCACCCTGACCATCACTCACCCCCCATACAAAATCCAATACAATTTGCTGTCCATAACATTTGTCGCGGTGCCAAATTCACTTATCTCTATGTGAGCCTATAGATGCGCTGCGATTCGCGGTTTCGCGCCACGTCCTATCGATTCGTTAGTCTGATTGGTAGCACATATCTAAATAGTGTCTGCAAATTCCCAGTAGTTGCTGAGATATGGACACCAACGTAGGTGTCCATATATTTTTGTCGTGGAGTGTATCTTGCTGGACCACTATTGTGAAAACCGGCCAGAATGTCTAATCCGAATCTAAATCAGCCGCTTTAGAGTCTTATTTAGATTTGTGTACTCTTATTTATTTCGGGACCAGTCGTATTTAGCTATAGTTACCCTCGGTTGGACTCCAAATTGAAACAGTCTTAAGATAGGCGCCAATCGCATTCACAGCCGATTTAACTATTAATAGGCCGAAATGCCGACTTGCAAGTCGGCATTCCAGGCTCTTGTTCATATATAATTCTGCTGCGCAACATATAATGGAAACCCTCGCCCGGGTGACAGGGAACACTCCGCTTGGAGCTCTTCCACACAGAAACACTGATGACCCTTGACGTAGCCGTCGATGAACCGTAGGGCGGGAACAGGTAGCATGACCATATATTTGCGCCCTCCGGGCATTACGTGTCCTGGAATTGAACCATCGGAGAACAGTACACGAGCTGATGCCAAAAATCCGGCCTACTCGCGCACACGGTATGCCGTACGCATAGTGCAAATTACTGCACGCCAACGGAACTCTGCTGCGGGCATGGCGTCGAAACCTGAAATAATTGTGCATTTATTCTCTCCCTGACTTGTGCTTAATCCGCCGCGCTAATAGCTGGCTTAATCAGAGTCGATCGCTTGAATCGACGCCACTCCGGTTTAGGCCTCTGAACCCCCTTTAATACCCATATTTAAATAATATGGAGTGCGATTTAGCTATCATCTTATTTGAATCCCTGATTTACATTCCTCGAAGACATTCTGACCGGTTTTCACAATACAATTAAATCGAAGAATGTATCCCTTCTAACAGGATATGGATCTTAATCTTCTCCGGATGGGTCAACATTCACCAAACTAGGGCTCGTAGCATAGGCTGGGATAGCAACGATAACGAAGAGTGTATTGTTAAAAACCTTTACTTGTTTTCTTCTACAAGAAGCTCAAAACTCGTATGACTCTTTACAACAGGAAAACTATTTTGATAAGATCAAGAAGAAAGACGTCTCTGTTGTGCGTGCTCGCATCGGTTTATTCAATAAGCCCGATGGTTGTCGTATAATTGATACGTTTTTTTAGCTGCTTTGAAAGTGCTACACGAAATTGCGAAATCTGGAGACGCCTTCGATGGAGATCGGAACTCCATGACGTTGTACATGAGCGTGCCCGTCTTGTCGCTGAAGACGTACTCGACCTGCCCGAGCTCTTCGTCGAGCTCCGAGGTGCGTGCCACGGCGTAGGTCCCTTCATATGCCATGTTCGCGTCCGACGTGATGCGATTCGTCTGCAGCATCTTGATGATGTCGAGCGATACGTAGAGCGAAATGGGCACGAGGTTGTTGTAGAGGATGGTCGTGAAGATCAACAGCATGCATCGGTTCGCTGTGCGGTAGCAAAACAGAGTTTGCTCTGTTTGACGGCGCAGCGCGTGAGTTCTGCAGTAGTTTGCTCCCGCTGCCCGTGAATATCACGAGCCCCACGATAAACGCGCAACTTGGTAGGCTGCACCCTCGTAGAAACAGATTTTCAGGACCCAGCGGCACGGTGGTCTCCCCCGGTCGCCCTTATTAAGTCGCAGACACCCGTGAAGGCGTAAAGTTGATTGTTGAACTACTCGTGCTCCACTGATCCGCGTATTTGACGCACCGCTGAAGCACAGATAGACTCTTGTGACTAGAGGGTTGGGCTGGTAGCGCGTTCTTTTAATGCTACGCTTTCAATTGCAAGCGTTGCTCCTCAATACTTTGCTTCACTTTAGCGAGTTTTTCCTGTACCAGTACAGTTGTGCGGCGCTGTTCGAGCTCACTGAGCTTGCGCTTTCCTCGACTGCGACAACTACGGCGGGAAGGACCAAAAGTAATTGCCCGACCCGATCTACACAAAATAAAAATGAAAAATATATTAGTTAATTGGCAGTAAATCATATAAATTATCTGCAGTAAGTGCAGCCCTTATCACAGTTCACCAATGCATCGTCCACTAGCGCTTGGTTCACGTCCTTGAGGCGTTAATAAAGTCATCACGATCCATGTTTTGGAGCACAAGACGCTTCAGCTCAGACTGCTCCTTCTTTCCAGCGTTCTCCTGACGATGGCTGTGCTGTGCTAGAGATGACGCCTCAGGCACCAAGTGGCGGGCCTCCACCTTGCCCTTGTTGCCGCGGCGCAGCATGCGAAACACCACGCCATCGGGGGGTTCATTTGCATCAAGTGCCAGCATTCCACGCGGACCCGCAGGTGCAAGCGAAGCAGAGCTCTTCACAACTGAAGGGATCGCCATTTTGTCCACGTAGCGGGCTTCCGCGTGTCGGTACCCCAGTCCATCATCGACTTGAACTATAGAGAATATAGATAATAAAGTGGTATCTTACGTTATAAAAATAATAGTTTAATATCGGGATTCTTGCAGCCCACGCACCGATGCCAGCTTTGGAGCCGAGCTTCTCCAGCTTCTTAAGGTTAAACACATCCTTGGACTCGTGGTAAATGCGCAATGCGCTCGCGCTTCTCCTGCAGAGACACGCCCTTGCGACCCATAGCAAGTCGCGACTGGGTCAAGAAGGTTTTGTGTGCATACCCCGTGCTGGATGCAGACGTGCCGCCAATTCCGGTTATTTGCCGCCAGGAGAGCTCCGTTCCATACAGAGAGTTTCAGACAAGATACCAACAATTGAGTAGTAAGGGAAATGGTCAATAAAGGGCCGCCGGCCAATTTAGGGCCGTTATCAATTATGGCCAATACTCTCGAAGCTGCACCGTTTAGAGTTTTTGATTGGCCAAAATTTGAATGGGCGAAAAGCCTGCCAGGGTTTATACATAATTCGTGGCGGGAACCAGTGGTGGGTGGCGCCGAAACAGTTTGCAGTTCCTGTGCTGCGAGCAGCGTGTCAAGCTCACGACCGTCAGCGACGTTGCGAGGTTGGACGGGTCACTTACCAGATCGTGTACCAGCTCAAGATCATCATCACCGCCATGTTCCTGTTCGTGCTGCTCACTACCGCTTCAGCGTCGTGCAGTGGTGCGCCATGCTGGCGCACATGACTGGCGTCGCCGTCTGCTCCTACGCGCGATCGCCCGCCAGCGACACGCACGTGGACGAAGCGCCGAAAACTTCGACACGTCCTTCTCGCTCATCCTGTCGTGCATCATCTCCAACTGCATGTGGCAGGTTGAGCACTCGGCGACTTCTTGGCCAGGAACTCGTAGATGGTGGCCACTGGCCATTGTGTCGGGCCACTGGCCAGGCCAGGGCCCGACACAATGCGCCCACCCGAGAAGCGCTTGCCGCAGCCGAGCTCCACCGGATCTCCGCCCCAGTCTCCGGCAGGATCTCCCCCTGGATCACCCACCTTCCAGTCCGCCGGGTTCACCAAGGGCTGGAGCGCTAAGGCCGCCCTCATGCTGAACTGCGCCCCCAAGGACGAGACCGCACCGATGACCACCATCTGTCATCGACCATCGGTCATCGGCGCGGTCTCGTTCTTCGGGGCGTCGTTCAGCATGATGTAGTTGTGCGGGCGGAGAGTCAACAGACCGTAGCGCATGGCGGCGAAGTCGTTGATGAGCTTGGTCGACTTGATGCCCAGCTCCCTTTCAACGAAAGCACCGTTGATCTTCGTGCTGCGGGATGCCCGCAGCCATTCGCGCCACACACGGCGCGGTCAGCGACGACTCGCTCTGCGGAGTTTCGGTCATCTCAGGCGCCGGTGGGGAGGCGCAGCGCTTGAGCCGCAGCCGGCGGGGCAATCCGTGGCGCTTCAGAAAATGTGCCGTCAAATAAATTGTTTCTCCTCTCATTTTATACCCTTTATGATTGCATTACAAATGGAAAATATTAATGATCACGGTCAGCCTACCCCTAAATCATCTCAATTTTCTCGTCCATTTTGGAGTAGGGACATGCATACAAATGACAAGCTTAAATCCGGCCCTTAATTGGCAATGCGCTAAAATCGAGGTGGCAACTTTGCAGAGCGCTCGTCGCGCCATTTTGATTGGTCTGCCTTGACAAAAAATACAGGGGGAAAGCACAGATCGTGGGCTTTTCAAAACTGCCGCATTTTGTTTTCCCAAGCAAGTCAATCCGAAGACATGATCAATTCGCTAGGGGTGAAATGAAACGGCCCTTTATTGACCATTTCCCTTAGTAGTAATATTAGTAGTACTACTCCACTACTACTTAAGTTACAGATATTAGATTAAAATATTTGTGGGGCAAAAACCTTGCACGTTAAATAATATCAGCGCTCGTCGTATACCGTATTTCGTAGTAAAACGAATTACGAACTCCTGAAATTGCTAATATTCCCACTATAAAACTTTATATGAGCTTCATCATCGGGCTTGCTATCACTGCCAATGATTCAGAGGCGGACGCAGCCCGAAATATATAGGGGGGCAGTTCAAAAATAGGGGGGCAGAGTGAGACCTAATCAGCGATAATCCCCGTTTTTTTGCCTAATTCCCTGGAAATCCGAAAAAACTCTCCGAAAAATGGGGGGGCAGGCGCCCCCCCATTTTGACCCTCCGTCCGCCCCTGCCAATGAATCGCTGGTGCTCCCACACATGCTACAAGGATCACGCTTGACTTCATCGCCTTCATGGTACAGTGTATAACCAATACTTCATTTGTTGCGCTTGACGCCGTTTCAAAAGTTGTGATATATCCCGAGGCCTAAATGAGGGCCCAATTCAGAGCCACTCAAACTAGAATTGCAAGATGAGAACCGAGTTTGCTCGTTTAGGGCCCTTCAAAAGTAATACATTAAGAGTACTATAATACAGACCTGATGATAGCATAATATCACTTAATATATTGAATCCCGCACTATACGGTAGTAGTAGTATTACCACAAAAATGGATAGTAGTATTACCGTGATATACTATTTCAGCAAGTACTACTAACCCCTATCCATGGTTTTCTTAGGAACTATCTAGAGGGGAGGGTTCCCGGAATTCTGAGCCGAAAAGGTGAAGTATCAATCAAAGCAATATCAATCAATCTAGCGAGTAGGCTTGGCCGCCACCGCTGCCATCCAGTCTAGCTTTTCGGTCGCCGCAGCAGCCCCCCCCCCGTATCCACGGTTCAATCTCTGCTGCTGTGGTACCGAAGAGCTAGACTCACCCCAGTGCTGTTTACAACAACGCGTAGCCAACCCAAGACTCACCCCAGTGCTGTTCACATCAACGCACTAGCAGCTGGACTCACCCCCAGTGCAACGCGTAGCCATGTCATCTACGCCGTCTGCTACAGTAATATGACCGTACGACCGTACAAACTAGGCCGGCTGAGCTCACCGTAATGTTCACGACTACTCACAATCATCTACGCCGCCGGCTAGATTCACCGTACTGTCCTCAACTACTCGCAACCATCTATAGATGGTCATTTAGTACGGGTAAACAGGTCAGATATTGTAGGCACTCGCCGGTATATTAATAGCAGTGTGCGTAGATAATATTACTGTCGTCAGTAATCAACGCTATCAAGAATATCCGCACGCCAAAAACGCAGGCGCACTGCTTTCTTCACACCAACTCCGAACTCCTCAATCTTATATCTGTGTGTCCTTGACACCACATAACCTGTAAAATTAGATATCAAAACGTGATTTTATAAGAGATTAATCTTGAAAAAATTGTATCGACTCACTTACGTACGCATTTGTGGCCCACATATTTGAATTAATCCCCTAAGGGCTGTCCGTACAACGTACCCGTTGCACTACCAGGATAACTCGACCTCTCCATCTGTCCGACACAATAGGCACACATCATGTAGGAAGTATCACCAAAACGTGACACCAACACTCGGACAGAGAATTTGGTGGGTTCAGATCATCGTCGAGTTACAGTAGTTGCATGGTGCCCAATATCTTACTTGTGTGTTGTGTACTAGGTGGCGATCCATTTATCGTATTCATATGGATAATATTTGTGTGCATTAGCTTTATATCTGTACGAATGTTGCAGTGTACCTAAAGGTGTCGTAGAAGTCGGAAAGGATGACCATGCGACGTACTTAAGTAGTGGTTTAGTACGAAAAAAAATCCTACAAGCTACTTAGACTAAAAACTACAATAGGAACAGCTAGTGCACCCACGGATGAAGCTAAAGTGCCGTCACACACCACCAACGTAGCAGTATTAGAGCGTCAGTGGCCGGCGACATTTCGGTGCCACCGAGGTGATCGTTTTAGCAGGCAAGGAATTACGAGAGTCTTGCCCTCGCCGGCACCAGAGTAGGGCTTGTAGTTGCGCGACGCAGCGAAGTGAAGTAGATTGTAGACGCACTGGAGTGCGATGTAGTTGGAGAATTCAGAAGTGAGCCGAGTTGTGTTGCATCGGGGAAGGCCGCAGCCAAAAAACCCTTACGGTTCTCAGTGACTACTGCGGCTCGCACCAGCGAGCGAAGGAGGACCAACGATGGCCATGATCCTTTTTCGGAGAACTCCGCAGAGTCTCTCCTGGACCTTTCCGTCTCCCTCATAGTCACAACCACTCACACCAGGTGCTCTTCATATTCCTAAGTATCTAACTGGAATGACTACCTTCAACTTCCTCGTCATTCACTACTTGCCTTCACAACGTTCGCTCGTTGAAGTCTCGTACTCCCACTTCATTCCCTGTTCGATACTTGATCAAATGCAGACATGCATCCATGCAGCACGCGACCACTCGCGTGTCAACTTGCCCTTCTGCTCGAAGTCCGTAGCCTTAGGCCTCGAGCATCTCACAGTCCTCATCCGCGTTCGACGCAGCGCCAGCCTCCGTGTCAGCAACGGCCTCAACCATCACCCACGCATTAGGAACGTCTTCCACGTTCAGTCGGCTCCGTTGACGCTCGAACTCAGCGGGACCCAACGCCTTCGTGAACACGTCCGCGAGGTTGTCAGAGGTCGGCACGTACATCACCTCCACCTCCTCCTCTTGGACATACTCGTTGATGAACCGCGCATGCTTTGCCATGTGACGGACCCTCGAAGTGTTGCCGTTGCTGGCCACTACTGCGATCGCACTCTGGTTGTCGCACCAAAGAGGCACTTGCAAGTCCTTGCCACCAAAGCCCAGCTCAAGCAGCAGCTCACGAGCCCACACCACCATCTTGCAGCACTCACAGCACGCCACGAGCTCAGATCCGCAAGTGTCTTCCGTCACACGTCGCTGACTGTGGCTCTTCCACATCCACATGTTGCCGTGCAAACGCAGTAAGTAGCCCGTCACAGATCTGCTCGTCTCCGGGCACGACTGGTGGTCAGCATCACAGTAGGCATCCAGCATAGGAAGTTCAGGCGTTGCCCTGTACACCAGACCCATGCGCTTGGTAGCAAGCGCGTAGCGCACCACGCGCTGAGCAGCACGATAGTTCTCCACAGTGTAAGCGCCCATGTATCGGCCTAGCGTTCTCACTGCATTCACCAGGTCTGGGCGGGTGCAGGCAACTAGATACTGGAGCGAGCCCACGATCTCTCTGTACGGCAAACTCGGGTCATTAATCTTAGCCTCCTCCGTTTCGATCTTCAGTGTCTTCTCATGGTGAAACTGGGGAGACCGCACAGGTCTCGCAGATGCCAATCCAAACTTTTCTGCAAGTCTTTCAATGTAGGCAGTCTGCGAGAAGCACAGCATGCGTCCTGGCATGTAGTTCACCTCCATTCCGAGAAGGTGGTGCACTCTTCCGAGGTTCTTCAGCTTGAACCGGCGGCCCAGTTCCAGGATCACATCTCGGACGTCAGCAGCAGTTCCAGCCATCACGATGTCATCAACGTAGACAGTAAGAAACATTACACGTCCATTGCGGCGTCTCCAATACACCCCTGCATCATACGTGCACTGCACGAAACCAAGTTCAACTAGAACCTTGTGCAGTGTGTCGTTCCAGATCTTCGAAGCTTGCTTCAATCCGTAGAGCCCCTTCCGTAGTCGACAGACGCGACCCGTTCCGTCCTCATAGCCTTCCGGCTGCTCCATGTAGATGACAACATCCACCAAGTCACCGTTGAGGAAAGCTGTGACGAAATCAACATGCGTACACTCCAGTCCAAGAAACATCGCTATCAGCATGACGAGTCGAACAGACTCGATGCGAACAACAGGAGAGTAGGTGGCCAGATAGTCTATACCAAACTTCTGCATAAAGCCTCGTATCGCCAACCTCGCCTTCAATCTCTCGACTTCTCCTCGCTCGTTTCGTTTCGCCACTAAGACCCAAACAGAAGTAAGAATGTTCGGCTTGCGTCGCCCCTTCCTTGGTTTTGGCCGTGCCACAAGCTCCCACGTTCCGTTCGCAATCAGGGCTGCGTACTCCGCGTCCATCGCTGCACTCCACCCCTCGGCATGCTCAGATGCCAGTGCTTCCGTCCTCGTCGTGGGGTTCAGAATGTCGTTCACCACTCCAATCAACATGCACTGCATCAAAGTGAAAGTCATCAGCCACGTGCTCGGGTTGAACTTGCTGTTCGGTCGACGTTGACGTCCCGATCGGCGCACAGTTGCGGGTGGGGTAGGAGTAGCTTGAGCACGAAGGGAACGACCGGTACTGGTCCTCACCGGTGGTGAATTGCTCGCTGCATTCGAACCAATCTGCGCTCCAGAAGCACTTGTCACCGCTGGCGATGCTGTTCCCGGTCCACTGGCATTCACACTCCCACTGGTTCCGGCAGTCTGCGAGCCCACATTTGCACTCGCATCTTCTGCTGCAGTCGCAGTTGCCCCCACTCGAGCTGCCGTTGCTCCACATGCTCCACCGTGGCTCTCGTCAGGCTCAAACTCCTCGATGATTTCCCAGTCACTTTCATCGCTACTGCTCATACTCACATCTTCATCCGCATCAAGACATTGCTTTTCTTCATCATCGAGCTCAGGGGTAGGTCGAACGTCGTCAACGACAGCAACTTGCTTCACAGGGAGGAGGACATACGGGATCTCAGTAGGCATTGCTGTACGTTTCCCGTAGTAGCGCTTGGCCATCAGCTTCTCCACGAAATCACCCCCACTGCTACATCTTCACGGAAATGAACCGATCGCTGCTGCATCATGTTGCCAGTCTCGAGATCAAGCAGGCGGTAACCCAATGTCGACTCTGCAATGCCGAGGAACACTGCAGGCTTGGCCCGCATTTCCAGCTTGTTGCTCTGCTTCACCTTCGGTACGTGGTAGTAGGCCACGCAGCCACACACCTTCAAATTCTTCAGGTCCGGCTTGCGGTTCCAGAGCTTCTGCTGCGGCGTCATGTCTCCCAGCGATTTCGTGACACTCATGTTGTCGACATACACTACGTAGTGAAGGATCTCCCCCACAAACACGCTGGTAGATTCGCAGCATCACGGATTGCACGAACCTTGCTCAGTAGTTTGCCATTCAGCTTTTCCACCAAGCAATTCTCCTCTGGCGTGTAGGCGTTCGTGGTAAGCAAGCGAATTCCATGCTCGGAGAGGAACTCAGTCAGCTTGGCGTTGAGGAACTCTCCGCCCTGGTCGGACGAGAACATCTTCACTTTGAAGTCCTTTTCCAGTTGACGCACCAGGGTCATCACGTTTCCAGCTGCCTCACTCTTCTTTTGCAGTAGGAAGACCCACTTGAAGCGCGACGCCTCATCCTGCACCAATTGAAAGTACCTTGCACCTCCCGGGGTGGTGATGCCAACATAACAGACGTCCGACATCAATCGGGCACAGCATTCAGTAGCACGTTTGTCCTCTTGACGCTTGAAAGCCATTCGCTTGGACTTGGCTCCCTCGCACGCGATGCACCTCAGCGGCGTCTTCTTGAAGGAGTCCAACGTAAGTCCGTCCATGCCGTCGGCCAACCCTTCTTTCACCATCTTCTTCATGGCGGCTTCGTTCAGGTGCGCTAGCTTCAAGTGCCATCTCATCACGACATTGCTCTCCAAAGTCTCTACAGACTGAGCTGCCATCACCGAAAGCTTCAACACTGGACTTGCTATCATCCAGTAAAACCCATCGGCTCTCTTCTTGAACTCCAGACGGATGTCATCCTTATCAAAGTACTTGCTACGCTGACGCTCATCATCCGTGTCGAAGTAAGACGGCTTCCAACCCGCCCGCTCAAGCAGTCTCTGGCTTATCAGGTTCGTCACCCCACCAGGTGCATAGCGGACTCCGTGCAGCTCGAGGATCTTTCCGTTCGCCACGTCCAACACAATCAGTCCCGATCGTTCGTTGGTGTCCAGCCCTCCTTGCCAGTCGATAGTCAACAATGGGTCCTTGACCAGCGTGGTGAACGAGTTTGCATTGACGCACACATGCGCCCCGGCACCACCGTCCAACATCCATTCATGCACCGAGTTCGCCGCAGGCATCTGCTCGTCCTGCCCCCACGCCATGCGTATCGGCACGGGCTGGTTGTTGAAGTCACCGAGTTCTCCAGACCACACCAGCTTCAGTGGTGTCGCTCGTTTCCCCCCACAGTCACTCGCATCGGAGTCAATGCCCTTCTTGGCTTGGAGTGCCTTCCAACCATAGCAGTCTGCACGAAGATGACCTTTCTTCTTACAGAAGAAACACTTGCGGGTCTCATCGTTCACCTTCTTCCCACTTCCTCCTTTCTTCTTAACCCACCGGCGACCGTTATCCCGATTTTGCTGGGATAAGAAAAACCTCGGGGGAAAGTGCCGGTTCAAGCTATACAGGTGGTTAGGGTAACCGCGACTCTTCAAGGTCCCGCTGAGAGCGTTTTGGCCAATGCGATCTGTTTGCGGATTTCTCACCTTGAAAGGTAGATGGGCATGGGTGCCGGGCTTCCGCGCCACCATTGGCCACCGTACAAGCATTTACATCCGCAGATTGCCAGGTGCCCGCGAATGATTAGCGCTTCTCAGCTATGGTAAAATTTTGAGTTGATAGGATGCACCGCTCACTAATGTTAACTTTCTTTTCCCTTGTATCATTGCCTTCTATAGATGCCTTCACACGCGCGAGGTACGCTGGTCGAGGAGCTACGAGTACGGCTCTGCCGGTGCCACTGCGAAGACCGAGTTGTTTCGATCGAAACCCGGACGCTCCTGTTCGTGGAGGAGCCCGACCGCTACTTCGGCAATGTACGTGAGGCGTCAGGGCTACTGGAGCTTTAGCAGAAGGGAGGCTGACGCTGAGAGATGTTGTGGACTCGGTAGGTGTGCGAGCTGGACACCATCTTCAACCCCCACAAGGTAAGGCGGCGTCTTGGCAGCTTTGGCGTTCATATCTAGGGGCTCATGCTGGTGGTGTTGTTGTCGACAGGCGTATTACATTCAGAACGAGCTGTTCACCGGCTACTCCCGGCAGGAGTTGAGCAAGGAGGCGATCTTGCGCATCTGCGCCCACCTAAGCTACGTGCCCCCACCGCTGAAACCGTGCGGGTGCTGACACTTCACCCTAACGCGAGTCGACTCCACAGCGAATGTCCGAGCGCGATGCCGAAGGCACGACGGTGGAAACAAGCGGCAGGGAGGACGCTAAGAGCACGACAGGGACAGCGGGGTGTGGCAAGACTCCAAGAACGACAGATACAACGGCGGCTTGAAGCATGGAGACTTCATGGTCAGCTGGGGTCTGGTTACGGAGCCCACGATGCCGTACGTCGACTCGAGTAAGCTCGACCGCTACGAACACTTCATCTTGTATTGGATACTCTTGACCTCGTATGACAGCTCATGGGCGACAGCGGCTTCATTACGCTGTCAAACTCAACTGCAGGTCGAAGTTGATTAGAGTTGTGATTGATTTTCATGCAATTAATACATAGTTGTTGGTTTGACCCTCGGCGGCAATGTTAGAGTAGTGATCGTAGCTACTGCATCGACCATCTTGGTTCAGCTGCATATAGGTGTAAATCCCGAAGGGAGCTGCTGTAAGTCATCGGAACCTGAATTGTTTTCAGTAACTTCCACCGCTTGCAAAACGAATTTCGGCACGTATTACGATGCCGCGGACACACTCGTGTTGCCAGCGCCACCCGACGTAGATGAGGTAGCTTCATGCACAAAGCACGCATTGCCAAAACCACATCTTCTTCGAACACAGTGTCGTGGCAAAATAAAAGGGTGGCGGAGCTGATAAAGGAGCTGGGTTGAGCCAGCTTCGAGTCTGGATCAGCACTGATAACAGTATCGCTGCCTTCAGCAATATTGCGGATGTCTGTGGTGACGACGCTGATCTTGAGCAAGTGTGGAAAGCGCGATGCCCTAGACGCAATCAGCTCCATACCTCTAGCGGCCAGATCATGTTGGATCTCAATACCAACCACACGAAATGCTTGCGTTTGCAGAGCGATTTGAGAGAGAACATTCCCCACGCCGGATCCAGCATCCAGAAACACGTCATTTAGTTGAATATTCGCTTCTTCGATCAGCATGGATGTGACGGGGGTCACACGCACAATAGCTAGGAGGAAGCGTAACACGCTAACCACAACAGACGCCTGGCGTCTCTGTTGCTCTTAGTACAAAAGGCCCTGCCTTATCGGTCTCCTTTTAATACCGAGTATTAAAGAGACTTGTACACTTGAAGGTTAGAGTTAAACTGTCTTGTATTAATAACACTCATAAAGTTCTATCTACTGCTTTCTATCTGTATACTGAATCCCTGTCTAAATTGCGATCTTCCTCAGCGGTTGGCTCTCGTGCATCGGGTCCTTAAGTACGACCGACCTAACTTAACTCAGTACGTTGGGGAGGTCTACCGTGAATACTCTATAAGGACCACTGGTACACAGTACCCATCGTGGTGTGTGACACTCAGTTCTTGTGGGCCACACCGGACGGTGTGGTCCACACCAGAGAACATCTCTTTTCCTTGAAAAGGTCACTGGCCAATCCTGGCCCCATTACACCCCCCCTCACCCAAACGGGAAGCACCTTTCCCAGGGGGAATCCAGCGGAAACACGAGCACAGCCTCATTCGGCAATTCACGCTCTTCCGAGCACACGCGCACACGGCAAGGCCCACAGGGCATGACGACGGAGACCCGGATCATCGTGCGACCCGCCCCAGACGCCCTTCGGGCTGTAGGCCCCATGAAGACCCATGCCGACGCGTCCACTCCAAGCGACATGGAGGAGAAGCCTCCGGCGCCTGCTTCCAAGAAGCACTCGGGCGATCCGGAGGTGGCGAAGGCCGCGTCGGCTTCCAAGAAGCCCGCGAATGACACGGAGAAGACGAAGAAGACCCCAGCTTCAAAGAAGCACGCGAAGGACGCGGGCGAAGCGAAGAAGCCTGCTTCTAAGAAGCCCAAGGTCGCGGCGGCCAAGGCGAAGGCGAAGAAGACGCCCGCCTCGCCGAAGGCCACGCGGAAGGCGAAGAAGGTGACTGCTTCTTCGAAGCCCGCTCCGAAGAAGCCCGTGGTGAAGAAGCCCGCTGCCAAGCCCGCTGCCAAGCAGCTTCCGAAGACGAAGGGCGAATCGAAGGAGAGCCCGAAGACCCCGAAGCTGCCGCCCAAGCGCACTGATGTGCTGCTGCCCGGCCCTCACGAGGACGTGAGCAGCGACTCGTCCGACACGGACACCCCGAACCACGGGTATGTCAGCGGCGCCGACTCGCCTGCTCCTCGAGCTCGGACGTCCACAAAGGACGATGCGGCTTCCGCGAAGGACGCGCCCACTTCCCCTCCGGGGCGTAGTCCGTCGCCGCATCCATCCTTGGAGGTGGACTACGAGGAGTCGGAGCCCGACGTGGACCACGAGGACGGCGAGGTCGAGTGGTCGCCCAAGCAGATCACTGATGCCCAGCGGGTCATCCATCCGGGAAGCCCCATGTCTCCCAAGACTGTGGTGGCGGTGGAACGCGCCCGACTCTTGGAGGAGTCCCTGTCTCGTCGAGACAACCCGCCCGCTGCGGTGTCGGAGCCCCAGGTCATCACCAATGCCGGTGTCGACGAGGGAGTCCCTCCTGAGCTGCTTCAGCCCGAGAATCGGCAACACCTGGCCGATCGTACTCATCAGGAGGCCTCTCAGGCGGTGGGCACCAAGCGGGATCGCGAGACCCACGCCCCACGTACCTAAGACCAGCTACTCGCACTGCGATACTGGACTCGGGACGAGTACCGCGAACACCTTCGTCAGAGTCGCATGCCTGGCCCAGGCGCGCCGCAGTGCGACAAGTGTCCGGTCGTGCTCCTGATGCACCGGTTTCTCCCGCAAAAGGAACGAGACTGAGTTCGAGGGGTGGTTGGACCACTTGGGCTATCCCAGGCCCGAGTTCTTGAACTCTCCTTATCGGATCGATTGGCTGGCTCAGCGTCGTCTGCGATTTCGCATGGCGAAGATGATCGCTGACAACACGTGGCCGAACCGATTCTTTGATCGCCACAAGCCCATGCCGGGCGTCATCCTCGAGGAGGTTCTTCAGAAGATTCAGAAGTCTTGGCAGTCACAGCCGATAGAGCCAAAGAGTGTTCTCGGCCCTGTCAGCGCCGACCAGGTCCGTGGGCACTCTCAAAAGAGGCCACGAGGTCGGCGCAGTCCTCCTCGAGGCGAGCCCCAGGCTCCCACGAGTTTCGACTACTCGGGTAGCCACGCCACTTCACTAGGTACTGGTACTGACTGCTACGCCCGCGGCGCTTCAGTAGCTTCTCGACATGGTAATAGAGGACGCCCTCATTACCAAGCAGAGGCGGCGGAGCCCGCGGCTGCAGTGGTATCTGACCAAGACGCTCAGCGTCGTTCGACTGGCTCTCGTCCTGAATTGGAGGGCCTTCTCTCCGGTGCGGAGTCTTGCCAGCGACTGCTGGGTGGTCAGCGGACCGAGATGGTGGCGCTTCGCGCTCGCGTCCAAGATGCGGAGGCCCGCCTGGAGAACCTCCAGGGTGTCCGAGAGGACTTGGACTGCTTGCGGAACCGCGTCTGGGATCTGCCTCGGCAGCTGGGTGGTGACGTTGACCGCTTGCGTGGCCGATGTTCGCGAGGCGAGGAGAACGACGAGCAGGTGCGCCAGAGCCTGGAGAGGCACCTCGCCTGGTTCCGTGATCTGCACGACCGGTTGGGTTACTTGGAGGCGCAAGAGGCTCGCCGCGTAGCGGCTCGTGCTCCTGATCCGGCTCCAGCGCCGGCTCCGCGCCTGCCCAGCTTCCCTCGGAAGATCTCGTTCGGATGATGGCGAGTGCCTTTCAGCAGTATTCGGCGACGCAGTCGGCTCCTCAGGCTCAACAGCCCCCGCCGGGCGATAGGGCTTGAGCAAGCCAACGTAGAAGGTCGGGTGCGTGGCCATGGACGATGGCAGGTCCAACGTGTAGGCGTGTCCGTGGACCCCGATGACCGTGAACGGCCCCACGAAGCGAGGTCGCAGCTTGGTGCTGCCCACAGCAGAGACCGCCTGAGTAGGAAGGTTCTTGGCATTTAATAAGACTTGGTCTCCTAATTTAAACACAAGCGTGTTCTTACGCCCTTGGCGATCACTGTTCCTTCTGAGTGTCTTGAGCGGCCGCCATGGCGTCACGGACGCGCTGTCTGACAGCTTCACCGGTCTCGATAAACGAGAGTAGGTTCCGTTTGACGGACGTTCTGAGGCCTTTAAGACCCCTTGGGTCTTCGGCGTTAGCCTCTCCCCCACCCAAATTCGAGGCCGGGGGCAACGTCAGTGGCGTACGCGGGTGCCGCAGCCCGTTCACATAGAACGGGGTGAAGCCTGTGGACGAATGCACGGCATTGTTGAGCGCAAACTCCACTTGTGGAAGAAGCACACTCCACTTCGTGGGCTCTGTTGCGCAGACACTGCGAAGAATGTCCTCTAGAACTCTGTTCACCCGCTCAGTCTGACCATCGGTCTGAGGATGGTCCACTGTGGACATGTCCAACCTCGTGCCTAAGAGGCGAAAGAGGTGTTGCCAGAAGTGGGACACGAACCTTGGGTCTCTGTCACTCACGAAAGCCTCGGGGAGGCCGTGGTTACGAAAGACATTGTCCACAAAGAGCTGAGCTGCCTGAGGCGCGGTCACGCTCTTCCGCACAGCGGCCAGCCGCACCATCTTACTAAGGCGGCAGACAAACACCAAGATGCCAGTGTGGCCACGCGCATCGGCCGGAAGCTCGAAGATGAAGTCCATGCTCACAGAGCGCCAGCAGTCCGCCGGCACCGGCAAGCTCATCAAGGGAGCGGACGCCGAGGGCGCAGGCTTGACGCGCTGACACGTCTCACACGTCTGTATGTACTTACGTACCCATTTGTACATGTGGGGCCACCAGAAGTTGCGGGCCACTGACGTGTACGTCTTCTCCCGCCCCAGATGACCGCTAAGCGGCGTATCATGGGCGTCATAGAGGACACGATGACGCAGGTCCTCGTCGTTCGGAACGACAATGCGAGGCTCGTCGCCCCCGTCTACTTGGTAGTAGAGCAAACCCTCCACTACCGAGTAGCGGTGCAGACGTGAGCGTTGTCGCGCCGTAAGCTCGACGACCTTGTTTGGAGCGCTCAGCGCCTCCACTAGACCTGCCAGGTCGTCGTCGTCGACATATGCCTCACGAATAAGCTCATAGAGCGGTGACTCGAGGTAGGCCAAGTGTGCCAACTCGTGATCTGGCCGCCGGGAGAGCGCGTCCGCGAGGACATTCTGCTTTCCCGGTTTGTACTCCACCGTGAAGTTGTATTCAGCAAAGAAAGAGAGCCACCGCGCCATGGGCTCAGAGAGATGAGGCGACGAGGTCGCCGTCCTCAACGAGGCATGATTTGTGTAGATCACAAAGGGTTTTTGACCTAACAGGTGCACCCGGAACTTAACCAAGGCGTATTTCATCGCCAAGAGCTCCTTGTCGTGGACAGGGTAGTTCTTTTCCGCCGCCTTCAATTGGCGAGATTGGAAAGACACTACCCTTTCCCTGCCTTCGGCATCCACCTGCAGCAGGGCACAGCCGAAGGCAAAGTCAGATGCATCGCATACCACGCTGAAGGGGCGCTCCTCATCGGGCAACGCCAGGATTGGAGCGCTCTGGTGGCTGCTCTTGATAGCTTCAAAAGCCTGTTGAGCCTCAGAGGTCCGTGACCACACGGCATCCTTCTTGAGAAGATTCGTTAGTGGCCTTGCCATCTCGGCGTAATTGGCGCTATACTTGTGCAAGTAGTTGGCCAGGCCGAGCCATTTCCGCAGGTCCTTCTGCGAGACGGGCACCGGCCACTGTGCAATGGCACACACCTTTTCCGGGTCTGCACGGACACCGTCCTTCCCAAGGAAGCAGCCCAGAAAGGGGATTTCTTCGGCTCCGAAGATACACTTGTTGATGTTCGCGTAGAGGCGATTCTCGCGCATGCACAAGAGAACCTCACGGAGGTGGCCAAGATGGGCTTCGACGGCCGTCTTCCCTTCGGACGCACGACTGTGCACAAAGATGTCGTCGAAGTACGTCTGTACGAACTGCCGCATCGGCCTGAAGAGCTGCGTAACGAGCCTGTTGAACGTGGCGGGTGCGTTGGACAGCCCCTGGGGCATGACCAACCATTCCCACAACATCCCGCTGGGAGTGCTCACTGCAGTGAGTGGGATGTCCGATTCCCGCATCAGCAACTGATAGTAGCCGTCGACCATGTCGAGTGCACTAAAGACCGTGCAATCAGCCATGTTGTTCTGCAACACATCCTTCGGAGGAATAGGCGTCGACGCCGGGATGGTTGCCGCGTTCAACTTGTTGAAGGCGTGCACCATGCGCCACTTCGCGTTGGGCTTGCGCACACAGAACGTCGGTGACGAATGTGGCGACTTGGACTCGCGCACCATGCCAGCGGCGTGTTTTGCCGCAAAGAAGGCGTCGATGACGTCGACCTGCTCCTTCGGAAGCGGCCACTGCCGCGTGGTACAGTACTTAGTACCGGGTACGAGATCAATCTCATGCCTCACGCCCCGATCCGGGGGAAGGACCGAAGGAGGATCGTCGCTAACGACATCCGAAAACTCCTTCAGAAGGGCGTAATACGGATCCGAAGGGTCCTTCAAGATGGCAGCGCCATACCGCGTCTGCCTCTTAGAGGTTCGTTCGTCTTCCAACACCTCGGGGTCCATGACCGACGAGGAGTTGAGCTCCAGTGAGCTGCCTTCCGGGCGAAGGAGAACCACTTCTGCCAACTATCCCGCCTTGAGAGAGTCCATAAACTCGACATACGAAAGCTCCTCGAGCTCAAGTAGCTCTGCTACTGTGGGTAACGGAGTCAGCACCTCCCCCACCTTGGGTTCGCCTGTGAAGACGTCGACTACCTGGGGACCTTGTCTCCAACCGCGGAATCCGCATCGCGGCTAGACGCCTCTGCCTTGGGCGTGCTCGTGACCTTGTCACCCTTGCTGTCCTTGAAAGTGGGAGCCCCTGCTCGACCACTCGTGGTTGCGCGAGCACCAGCTCTAGCGTCTTCTGTCGCGCGAGCTGAACCAG
This sequence comes from Phytophthora fragariae, assembly GCA_009729435.1. Taxonomy (NCBI): domain Eukaryota; phylum Oomycota; class Peronosporomycetes; order Peronosporales; family Peronosporaceae; genus Phytophthora; species Phytophthora fragariae. The sequence goes on along the minus strand of QQOI01000108.1, from coordinate 14,707 downwards.
CTACAACGCCTTGCGTAGTGGGAGTTCTGACTCGACCACTCTTGTTTGCGCAAGCAACAACTCCAGCGCCTTTCTCGACGTGAGCTGAACCAGCCACCACGCCTTGCATAGGGGGAGCTCGGACGCTACCCCTTCCTGCGCGAGCTCGTACAGCGTCCGCGCCTTGAGTCTCCACTGCCCCTCGGGCAAGTGCAACTCGGTCGCCAACTGCAGAATCCTGTCCTCTACCCGGAGAGGTGCTAGGATCCTGCGGATCTTCTCCACCACCTACCTCGAGCTCTCGCGCTCGCGGAGGCAATGCCATGGGCAGTTCCAACACTTCCGAAGTACCGGCAAACTGCCGTTCGCCGCGTGGCACACGGTGCTCATGCACAAACCCGTCTCGGGAAGAGGAGGGGACATGACCCGCCAGGGCTCTGTCCCCGAGGGGTTGTGGCTGGCACCAATGGTGCGACTACCCCAGTCTATCCACGGCTCGTGCTTACCAGGCCAAGGCATGCCCAGGATAAGATCGTACCGATCATCCATGTCCAAGACAATGAACGGTTCGACCGAATTGAAGTCGTCAAACTTCACGCTTAGGGGTACCGTAACCTTGCGTGTAGACACGATGGAACCAGTCGCTAAGCGAACAGATACATTGGTATTACTCTTAGAAGCTTCTAAAGCATTAGCATACAATGTACTGTTCCTAGCCACACTGGCTTTCGTCGCAAAGTTAAACGACGCTCCTGAATCGACCAGGACCGTCATCGGTTCGGGGTACCCTTTCACGCTGGCAGTGACGACCACGAGGTTAGACCGCGCGGCGGCCACGGAGAGACACAGAAGTGTCGTCACAGGGACTTGCTCCTTTGGAGAGGCTGGTGAGAGATTCACCTTCCTCGACGAGGAGCGAAGTCTCCCAGCAGGGCGTCCCGCCCCTACTGGGAGTCGCCGTTTTCCGACTCTGTCGCCTCGAGGCTGTTGAGAGCCGGACGCGCTGCGTACTTCTTGTCGCGTGGCGCCTTCCATGGGTTGGTGGGGCAGTTCCGACGGAAGTGACCAGATTGGTTACAACCGAAACAGCGACCACTCGACCGTTGCGTCTTCTGAGAGCGTGCCGACTCGGCAAGGGAGATCTCCATCGGAGTGGGACCTTCACTGGCCTCAACATGAGGCGTGTGCCCTTGCGCTGAGCGCACGCAGTGGTCTCCAGCATAGCGATGTGGACCGCCTCGTTAAAGGTCTTCGGCTGACGCCAGAAAAGCTCCGTCCGAACCGGACCCGTGCGAACGCCGTCCATGAAGACAGTCACCTTGACGTCCTCAGAGAGGGGTGCGCCGGCCATAGCGGCTTCGAAGTTTTGGAGCTCCATGACGTAGTCTTGAAGCGACCGCTTGCCTTGCTTGCATCGCAAGAAATTGGAGCGGTGGCGGTATGCCACATTGGCAAGGAGGAAGGTGGAGCGTAGCTCCTGTTCCATGAACGACCACGAGGTGAAGTACCCCGGCGTCGCCGTTTCACGGGCCATGGCCCATGCGCGTGCGCGCCCTCCAAGGTTGGATAGCGCAAACGCCACCTGAGCTCGCGCGTTGTAGATCTGACCAGCGCTTAGCGCGATCTCGATCTCGCGAACCCAGAATACAAGACTATCTGAGTCTTTGCCGTCGAACGTCGGTACCGACATCTTGACGGGCTTCGTCGTGGTTGGACGCGCAGCGAATGAGGCCGTATTCATGGCGGACGCTTGTGCCGCACTCTGTGCCTCAGCTCGCATCGTCGCACGAGCGGCTTCCTGCGCAGCAGCGCTCACGTGAGCAATCAGCGACGACTCGTACTTGTCGAAGCGTTCCACGCGCGCCCTTTGCTGCTCAGCAGGAAGGTTGGGGAATCCAGCGAAGGCTGCCTCGCCCAGGAGGCTGACCATCTTCTCTAGCGTAGCCCAGTGGGCATCGGAGAGGTGAGGAAAGTCCTGCCGCGCCGGCAGCCGACTCCCTGAGTCTTCCATACTCAAAGAGACCCTGATTGTAGAGATCCGCGTCGGTCGCGGGATTGACTACCAGTGCTACCAGGTGTGACGGGGGTCACACGCACAATAGCTAGGAGGAAGCGTAACACGCTAACCACAACAGACGCCTGGCGTCTCTGTTGCTCTTAGTACAAAAGGCCCTGCCTTATCGGTCTCCTTTTAATACCGAGTATTAAAGAGACTTGTACACTTGAAGGTTAGAGTTAAACTGTCTTGTATTAATAACACTCATAAAGTTCTATCTACTGCTTTCTATCTGTATACTGAATCCCTGTCTAAATTGCGATCTTCCTCAGCGGTTGGCTCTCGTGCATCGGGTCCTTAAGTACGACCGACCTAACTTAACTCAGTACGTTGGGGGTCTACCGTGAATACTCTATATAAGGACCACTGGTACACAGTACCCATTGTGGTGTGTGACACTCAGTTCTTGTGGGCCACACCGGCCGGTGTGGTCCACACCAGAGAACATCCCTTTTCCTTGAAAAGGTCACTGGCCAATCCTGGCCCCATTACAATGGACACCCCAGCCATTGTAATCTCCCCGGTATTTAGCTGACGTTCACTCGCGCGCACATCACGCCTGGTGAGTAGGCAGAATAGTCCTTCGGTGGTGTTGTAGGTTTCTTGCGGTGATAGGATCGAAATGGTATGTGGTGAAGGCGAAAACCGTAGAGTAGACGCGGCTTTGGCTTCCAAATGCAGTCCTGCTCGGTGTGGTGGCGGGCGGAAATAGCGTGGGGGGAAACTCAGCACGTTATTGCCATATCGTCTCTTGAGCGTCTTGATTCGCTGTTGCAGTTTGGTTGCGCTCCATGTTGACGGCCTCATGTCTTTCTCCACTGACACCCAGTCGATTCGTCTTCCCGCTTGCTCGTACACCGCCGCGAGCTGAACGAGTTGGCGATCCTCTTCATCTGAAAAGTCGGCCATTTTTCGCTTCGGATACTGTCTATACAAACTCAAGTAAAACGACCCTTTGGGTGTTCATACTGAAACCGAGTTTATTGTTTTTGGATTTGTAAGTCAACGTTGGGTCGCTGTCGACCGAGTCAATGTAGACTCGTTCAGAGTCGACGTTGACTTCACTATTACTGAAGCTAGTACGTTTGAGTCAATGTCGACTTGGTTTAAGTCCATGTTGACTTCGCGATCAATAAACAAGCGTATTCGAGTCAAAGTTGACTCGCTCTAAGTCATCGGTGACTTGGAAAGGTGTATTCATTCATCGTTACGCAGCAGCACACACAACTACAGCCGGATGGCACTCTCAAACGCAGCCAATGCTTCCATAATCTTCGCGCATACACACACGTATCTGCCGTGGTCCATCGAGTGAATGACGGTACCTGTCTTGTCGTGGACCAACTCATTTATTTTATCCCAGAACTCTACCGCAAGCGCCTTGAACTCTTCCGCGTCCCCCGTCTTCGATCCAAACGCCTCCTTCATTTTGCCCAGAATGAAGTCGCGTTTCTTCTGCATTGTGCTCATGTTACCTACATTTTTTCAGTTCAGAGACAATGAAAGTCAATACAATGTCAAACCATACTGAAGCAGAAACTCAAGCGGCTTACCATCTCAGATGACGGCGTTCCATTCTGTGAACTCTTCGATAGCTTTCTCGGTCACCGCGCTATGCTTGAACATACTCAAGTACAGCTCTAGCCTCGCGATGGTGTCTTGCAATCCGCTGTTCTCCGTTTTCGCCGCCTCTAGCGCAGCCTTCATCGATTCCAACTGCGTTCTCACTCCATCCCGTTCTGCTTGCATCGCCGCCCTCTCTTCCTCGATCCGGTTGCGGTTGGCTTCGAGCTCTTTAAACGCAGCTGGGCACCCGTTGTTCTTGAACTGCTCTTCCAGAAGCCAGGTCTGGCGCTTCATTTCATTCAAAATCTTCGCCTGCCTCAGCGATATTCGGCCTCCTTGTTGCTTCTCTCGACTCGGCTTCTCTCGTTTCTTTTTATCCGCGTCCAACTGCTCCCGCTCCCGTTGCAGGCGATGCGTTACGTTCTGGAGACGCCAGCCCTCCTCTTTGAGCTTGGCCTCATGAGATTGCAGCTCCTCGGCTTTGACTTGTAGTTCTTCCTCCTTGTTCTCCATATTCTTCTCTCGCGAAGCCACATCGTTCTCCCGGTCCTCCAGTTTTTTCTTGCGCTCGTCCACCTCTCTCGTGAGGTTGTTCATGCCTTCGTGCACATCCTGGAGTTTCTTAGCATGACTAGCCTGCGCCTTAAGTAGATTGTCTGCCTGCGTGGTGACGGATTGCTTCGACAAATTCAACTCAGTTTCCACCTTGGCAAGTTTGTTGCGCAAGCCACTTGAAATCGCCTTCTCATCGGCTAGTTTGGCAGCCGTCTTCTTCCACTCATGCGATATCACGGTACATCTGTCGTCACCACTGCCATCACCACTGCCATCATTCCTGAGTTCGGCCAGCTCCTTCGCAGCGGCTGCTAACTGCTCCTCTAATTTCCTTGAGCGTGCTTGTTCCTCCTCCAGCTGTCGAGACCCTTTCTGCTTCTCTTCATCCAGCTTCTCTCGGAACTGCTGCAGTGCTTGCGAAATGGTATTTTCAAGGTGCGCATACCCCCTAGCAAAGGGTGGGTTTGCAGGCCCCGAGCTGGGGCACCTTCCTCCTGCACGGCCACGGGTGTCTGCGAGATTGGAGGCCCTGGAGCTTGGTCTGACGCTAGCGATGCTTGGTTTCTGGTTGCGGTAAGCTGCTGAGCCGCGTGGATGTCGCATTGCTCGATCGCCAGGTGCTCAGCTCCGCCACGTTGCGATAGCTTCGACGAACCCGATCCAGCGGTCGGCGCGTGTGCGTCTGCTTTCAGGGCTTGGTCCGCTAAGTAAACCTCGTAGAACTCTTTCAGCAGCGCAGGCTCGTGACGCTGGAGCTCTTCTAGGTTGTCTTTGAACGCCTTGAATTGAGTCAACTTGCTCAAAGCCTCGTAGCCAAGTCGCTGCCGCTGTTCCTAGCAGCTGTGTATTTCTCCGCCCACACACGCTTCTGGTAGTCTGCCATCTTGTAGTAATCACCTGCCTTGCGCCGTGGGCCTTGCCGGTGCTCGCCCTTTTCGTCTGCGATCTTCTTTTGTAGAGCTAAGCACGTGGACCGGAGTGCGTGCTTGGGTACCAGGGGAGTCGTCTCTTCATCGCGAGTCGTCGCCTCGTCCTCCGATGCACTCGCGGCGCCCGACTCGCGCGTCGTCCCGTTGGATCCTTCGCCAGTCTTCTTGGCAGTCTTCCTCTGCTTACGGGGGCTTGGCGAAGTGTCTCGCCCCTCCCCCTTCTTCCGCTTCTGCTTGGCATTGCCGGTGGTCTTGGCAGCGTTTGCTGACTCGTCAGTGGGCGCGCTCGTCCGCTTTGTCGCTGGCTTGTTCGTCGCCTTTGCAGCTTTCTTGCTCCTCGTCATGGGCCCCTGGCGAGCAGCACCGCCAGCAGTTCCCTCGCTCTCTGCAGCCTGAGGCCGCTTCGCCATCAGCACTTTGCTGCAGTCAAGGTTCTTTGAGAAAGTGATCCTACAGTTGAAATAAATTGATGTGGACCAATTCGATTTAGAATCAAGAGGACTCTAAGTCAACGTTGACTTGGTATAAGTCATTGTTGAGATGACTTCAGTAACAAGTGTCTAAGCCAGCGTAGACACGTTCCAAGTCGTAGTCGACTTGGTGACTCAATGAGAGATGTACGAGTAGATGCACATGGTTGTCTTTACAAAAAGATGCAGAAGTGGCGAGATAAGCGCCAACACAAGAGTGGATACGTCAAATTAGAGATTTACTCAAGCTACCAGTCACCTCTTCGGCATTGCCGGAGCACGTTAGGGATCACGCATAAACTCTTCCAGCGTGATGATGTAGACGCGCGGCATATTAACGGTGGTCAGCTCGTTATCGATGTGCAGCTCATCGACGGTGTCCACCTCGTTGTCGGGGCGCGGCTCCTCCGGTGCGTTGTGTTTCCACATGTTGAAGTACTCCACGAAAGTGCGACCAGGGATAGCGTGGCCAACACGATTAGCTCGTTCCAAGAGCTGCGTTGCTTCCGCTATGCCAGGGGGGCATTCGAACGCAGCAACCGCAAGCTTGTCCGAGGGAATGTGCAGATCCTGATAGCGCTCAAAATCATCCATCCGAAGGTTGCAGTTGTCGACGATAACGATATCCACGCCACGGTCGGGGCTGCGGCACAGGAGTTCTCTGCATTGTTCGTAGCAGCTTCGATGCGCCTCCCAAAGCCGACTTGCGTCGAACACATAGGATCCTCCGCGCTGGAAGAAGAGGTCAGCTGAGCAAATCGATGCGCGGAAATCAACCGTTGCTGCATAACGAGCGACCTCTTGAGCAAACGTTGTCTTGCCACTGCCCGGGAGGCCTCTCATGATCACGAAGAGCCGAGGCGGGTACTGCATATACGCGCGGCGGTCCTCCCAATACGCCCGGAAGTCGTCAACGATTTGTCGGGCTTTGAACTCCATTTCTCACACGTCGGATGTCGTCGAACCTCCAAGATTCCGCTGCTTCTGATGTTGACCACACCATATCACCGACCATGTATAACATAAGTCAACATTGACCTGGGATAGTCAACATCGACATCTTGGCCGGACCAGTTCCGCTCCTGGACGATCTCAGCGGCGTGGGCGACCGTCGGCAAGCATTTCGGCGAGCCCGGCCACAGCTTTACGGCGAGCGTAGCGGTAGCGGGGACAGCGAGAGATGCATGACGAGCATGGCGGCGGCCGGCACAGCGAGCGCAGCACGGCGGGCATTGCGGCGGCCGGCACAGCGAGCGCAGCACGGCAGACATTCACGGCAAGCACAGCGACAGCAGCATGGCGAGATGGTGAGCATGGCGGCGGCACGGGCGACCGTCGGCAAGCATTTCGGCGAGCCCCGCCACAGCTTTACGGCGAGCGTAGCGGTAGCGGGGACAGCGAGAGATGCATGACGAGCATGGCGGCGGCCGGCACAGCGAGCGCAGCACGGCGGGCATTCACGGCAAGCACAGCGACAGCAGCGTGGCGAAATGGTGAGCATGGCGGCGGCATGGGCGACCGTCGGGCAGCATTCCGGTGAGCCCGGCCACAGCGGCACGGCGAGCGTAGCGGTAGCGGGGACAGCGAGAGCAGCATGGCGAGCATGGCGGCGGCCGGCATGGGCGACAGCAGCACGGCGAGCATAGCGGCGGCCAGAGTAAGGATCAGCAGCTTGGTGGCGGCCTTGGCGGCGACGGTCGATGCGAGCCGGGCGACGGCATAGTTGGGGAAGCGCGCTGGAGCAGTAGCTGGCGATTTCGGAAATGAGGTTTGGGATTGAGCGCGCGGAAACGATCTTCTGGCACGGATCGCAGCGCGAGCGTGATTGGCCGCGAAATGGCTGGCCAATTACGCGTTGCAAATTCAAACGATGGGGGCGCTGATTGGCGTAGATACCGGAGCGAACCCACGGGCGAAAATCTGCGTGTTGCGCGAACTCAAAGCGCAAGTTGGAAAAGCGCGCGAAAAGCTGTGTGTTGCGCGAAGCTTGATGGCTGAAGCCAGGCTGATATATGGATACCACTTCGTGTGACCTTTGGATTGAGCCAATGCTGATTGGCTTATTAGCTTCAACTTCAACCCTCGATAAGCACTCCGAATTATAGTAGTTCTTGATTTAGTGACTACCTAGTACGAGGGCATTTCTTTTGCAGTTCTATAGTAACTTACTTTTGCAAGTGCTTCTGCAACAGAAATGACGGCAAACAGTGCCTGAACGTCGCTCGCCTCGCTACCTAGGCCAGTGTGGTGTCCTCACAAAACGCAGTACCCGTAGATATGAAATGCCAACCAATGCGTGCACACGGTTTCTTTAGGTGAGCGCTAACACCATTGATCTTGTCCGCCGAAAAAGCTCTGCTTCTGGGTGGTCAAAAGCTCACGAGACAGCACACTAATTCCCTCCTGTTCCCCGACAACACTGATACGAATAGACGCCAGTGACTTCAGCGAGGAATACGCCGCGCTAGCTAAGGTTGATGACCCCCCTCCTTTATTTTACTGCAATTTACTACATATAGGAGCCCACACACCGCTTCACCTCCCGTGCCGCGCCACCGCGGCTCCCGGCTGGGAGGCAGCGATGCACGGTGGAGCGGCACTGGTGGTTGGGCCGGCCAAGTCACCACTGACACCTCCATGCAGCCCCCAAAGCTCCCTGGAGCGCCATTGCCAACGGACGCGAATTACCCTCGACTTTCGCCATACCACCGATACCAGCCACCCTCGGACCGCAGAACGCACCTCACCGGGCGAGGCGGCGAGCCGTGGTGGCGCGGCACTGGTGGTTCGGCCGGCCAAGTCACCACTGACACCTCCATGCAGCCCCCAAAGCTCCCGGGAGCACCATTTGCCAACGGACGCGAATTACACTCGACTTTCGCCATACCACCGATTCGGACCGCAGAACGCACCTCACTGGGCGAGGCGGCGAGCCGCGGTGGCGCGGCACGGGAGGTGAAGCGGTGTGTGGGCTCCTATATGTAGTAAATTGCAGTAAAATAAAGGAGGGGGGGTCATCAACCTTAGCTAGCGCGGCGTATTCCTCGCTGAAGTCACTGGCGTCTATTCGTATCAGTGTTGTCGAGGAACAGGAGGGAATTAGTGTGCTGTCTCGTGAGCTTTTGACCACCCAGAAGCAGAGCTTTTCGGCGGACAAGATCAATGGTGCTAGCTAGCGCTCACCTAAAGAAACCGTGTGCACGCATTGGTTGGCATTTCATATCTACGGGTACTGCGTTTTGTGAGGACACCACACTGGCCTAGGTAGCGAGGCGAGCGACGTTCAGGCACTGTTTGCCATCATTTCTGTTGCAGAAGCACTTGCAAAAGTAAGTTACTATAGAACTGCAAAAGAAATGCCCTCGTACTAGGTAGTCACTAAATCAAGAACTACTATAATTCGGAGTGCTTATCGAGGGTTGAAGTTGAAGCTAATAAGCCAATCAGCATTGGCTCAATCCAAAGGTCACACGAAGTGGTATCCATATATCAGCCTGGCTTCAGCCATCAAGCTTCGCGCAACACACAGCTTTTCGCGCGCTTTTCCAACTTGCGCTTTGAGTTCGCGCAACACGCAGATTTTCGCCCGTGGGTTCGCTCCGGTATCTACGCCAATCAGCGCCCCCATCGTTTGAATTTGCAACGCGTAATTGGCCAGCCATTTCGCGGCCTATCACGCTCGCGCTGCGATCCGTGTCAGAAGATCGTTTCCGCGCGCTCAATCCCAAACCTCATTTCCGAAATCGCCAGCTACTGCTCCAACGCGCTTCCCCAACTATGCCGTCGCCCGGCTCGCATCGACCGTCGCCGCCAAGGCCGCCACCAAGCTGCTGATCCTTACTCTGGCCGCCGCTATGCTCGCCGTGCTGCTGTCGCCCATGCCGGCCGCCGCCATGCTCGCCATGCTGCTCTCGCTGTCCCCGCTACCGCTACGCTCGCCGTGCCGCTGTGGCCGGGCTCACCGGAATGCTGCCCGACGGTCGCCCATGCCGCCGCCATGCTCACCATTTCGCCATGCTGCTGTCGCTGTGCTTGCCGTGAATGCCCGCCGTGCTGCGCTCGCTGTGCCGGCCGCCGCCATGCTGCTCTCGCAGTGCCGGCCGCCGCAATGCCCGCCGTGCTGCGCTCGCTGTGCCGGCCACCGCCATGCCCGTCATGCTGCTCTCACTGTCCCCGCTACCGCTACGCTCGCCGTGCCGCTGTGGCCGGGCTCACCGGAATGCTACCCGACGGTCGCCCGTTCCGCCGCCATGCTCACCATCTCGCCATGCTGCTGTCGCTGTGCTTGCCGTGAATGTCTGCCGTGCTGCGCTCGCTGTGCCGGCCGCCGCTATGCTCGCCGTGCTGCTGTTGCCCATGCCGGCCGCCGCCATGCTCGTCGTGCTGCTCTCGCTGTCCCCGCTACTGCTACGCTCGCCGTGACGCTGTGACCAGGCTCATCGGAATGCTGCTCGACGTTCGCAACTCGCCGCCGACGCCATGCTCGCTGTTCATCTGTCGTCTACGCCGCCACTATGCTTGCCGCAGCTATGCTCGCCGTGCAGCAGTCGCTGCTCCGGGTGCCGCTATGCTTACCGTCAAGTTTTCTGGTGAGCTTCGATGCCTCGCTGATCTGGAGTTCCAGCGCCTCACGATGTCAATGTTGACATTCCCCAGCCCAACGTTAAATCCCTCTTCTTTACATGCACGTGTGTGGGTGTGCGGCCGTCATGCCCGTCGTTTCGCTTCTCGCGAGCTCGGTCGTGATGCCCGTTGCCATGTTGCGGGTTACGTGCACGGTGAGTGCGACGCCGAGCGTGTATTTATCACTGTGAAAACAACGTTGAGGAGCTCTAGAATCAGTTTAGGACATCTAGCAGTACCAGTCTATTTGTTATTGCCAAGGAATCTGCTTAGTAATTCACCTGCGATGTCAACATTGGCACTTGCAACTCAACATCGAGATATTACAAGTATACGATCTGCTCTGTTGTGCTTCGTATCCGGATGTGTGTAGATTCGAAATTTAATATCGGTATAGTTGTATGATCAAGGTCAACAATGCCCACGTATCCGGATGCAAGAAGTGCGCCTTTTGCCCCCCCCCCTCCACCGTCACTCGTCGAGATGTCACAGAGCGCCGAGTAGGCAGCGGGCGCGACGCCCAGCCGCCCCGGAAGGCACGAAGAAAAGCAGCGAGGACAGTGAACTCCGAGGCATCTGGTAAGCAAATCGCATCTTTCACTAGCAAAGCGTCGTAGCGATCTTATAGTAGACGTTCATAATGCCGCAGACGTCGATTTTGAAGTCGAGAAGATCATCGAGATGAAGTTCGTGCGTGGAGAGCCCAAGTACCATGTGAAGTGGAAGGGTTACGACGAGACGTCGTGGGAGCCGGAATCGAATCTGCATTGTCCTGAGCTCCTCAACAAGTTCAAGGCAGCACAACTTCAAGAGGCACGCGCGTTGAAGAAAAAAGCTACCCGAAAAGCGGACTTGCCTGACCGAGGTAGCCACGTGACGGCTAAAATCCCTGCAGAACACCAAGAGGATTCTGAAGGTAACAAACAGCACGTGTTTGTCACATGCTCTTATGTTGGTTTAGGGAAAATGTACTAACTGTAATAATGGTGCCCAGGTTTGGAGGAAGTGTACGAAGTGGAAAAAATTCTTCATTAAACTTTTCGTTTTGGCTTGTCTTACTTTGAGGTGAAATGGAAGGGATATTCCCAAACGAGCTGGGAGCCTGCCTCCAATCTGAACTGCCCTGACAAATTGGAGAAGTTTAGGCGTCGCCAGAAAGCAGCACGTCAAGCTATGCTCGAAAACTCAGCTCCAGCTGAAGTCACCGATGCTACCGGGACGGTAGGCCATGACAGCCCTCGGAAAGATACCGATGAGAACGAGAAACCCAGCGGTGGATCTACAGCTCGCCAAGCAAGCAGAGCATCGATTCCAGAAAATAATGGAGTGGTAACCAATGATGCTGACAATGTGGCTACCGAGAGCCGGCAAACCGATGATCGAAACGAAAATGACTACGAGTACGATTACCCGGATTACTTTCCCGAGACTACCGAGGAAGAGGCGATCTCAAATGCAGGTGGTGGTATTGAGCCTTGGGGTGACGGGATCTCAAACAATGCGGATGCGGACGCTACGCCAGTACCGCGAGCAGATTCCAGAGGGTCAGGCAAGGCCCCCAGGAAAAGAAAATCGCCCCGGCAGACAGCAGAAACAACCGCAACGCCCTCGCAAAATCGACGTACTCTTTCGTCTCCCGGGAGTAGAGTATCTGGGAAGAAATCGAAAAGACGTGCGGACATGCTTGCTGATGAAGTGAACGTGGGTATTGATGACGATCACGAGGTGCTGGAATCGGATGGCTGTTCTGGCGAGAGTGCCGACGACGATTCTGAAGATGAGTTTGCAGATGAGCTTTATATTGCGGGTGATACCGGAAACGAAAGTTTTAGTGTCGAAACAGCAGAGGAAATTCGTGCGGTTGCCGGCCCCCAGGACTACATAACAGATGAAATGCTTCGAGGCATGTCTGACAATGGTTGGGAGTTGCTACCGGTAACCGACGAACGGGATGACTCGGACCTGTCCGGCGCTACGGATGTGTTTACGGACCCTCCTCAACTTACTGCCTCGGCTATAGAGGCAGCGAAAACGATGAAACCTTCTGATCTTTTTTTACTACATGCCGAAGACTCTCTGGACGGAGATTGCCGAGGAAACTAATCGTTACGAGCGTCAGACACGACCGGAAAGACTTCGGCAGGCGAAGTTGTCCATTGAAAAGAAGACGGACGACATCCACAAACGCAAGGAAATGTTTCAAGCAAAGAAGAAGGAGCTGGACGCGTTCAAAGACGTACTTGCCGCGGAGATCATGCATTTTCTGGCCCTAGTAATATCCAGGGCTATTTGCCCGATAAAGTCTCGACTGGAAGATCATTGGAAGACTCGAGCCCGCGGAGCGATCCCAGCTGGAACTTGGTCGCCATTTATGGTTCGCAAGCATTTCAAGGAGATTAACAGGTACTGTGACTTCCACGTTATTTTTAATAAAGGGCCCACTAACACGTCCTTCGCCAGATTTCTCCACTTTACGAGCAACCAGGCTCCGCAGGCTAAGACGGACCGGACGTGGAAGATTCGCAACGTGATAAACAAGTTACAGACTACCTTCAAGGGTGGAATGGAACTAGGGCGCTGGGTTGCATTCGATGAGGTGGTTATCCCTTCAAGAAGTTCGCGGAACAAAATACGAGTTTTCCTGAAGAATAAGCCGCACAAGTACGGCACCAAGCTGTTCGCTGTGTGTTGCGGGAAAACCCACTACTGCTCCAGGTATGCTCATTTGCGCTATTTTTATAGCGGTATCTGAACGCTGTGGATTCATGCTCAGGTTCGAGGTTTATTGCGGTAAGAAACAAAACAGTCAATTTGTTGACACCAGAAGTGGACCAGCTGCTGTGGTTCGAAACCTTAAAGCCTTGTGGGAACAGCGTCGGGTGGATCGATCCAAGAAGCGAATCATCATCACTGATCGCGAGTATTCTTCGGTGACGTTGGGGTTTCGTTTGATGGACATGGGGTACTACAATATCGGGACGGTTGCTACGACGCGTCTTGGCTTCCCCGAAGACTTGAAGACCGACAAAAATCAGCTTCGAGAGGGATGCCGCGCGGCTCATACGTTCTTGCTCGGAACAATACGAATCGTCAAATGTACTCGACGCGGTGGGTTGACTCGAAAATGTGCTACTTTGTGGCGACTGGGTCCTCCGCTAGACGTGCGATTGTGCGGAGGAAGCAAAAGGACGGCTCACAGGCAAACATTCCGTGTCCGGAGTTTGTCGTATTGTACAACAAGTACATGGGGGGTGTTGACAGTCACGACTAGTTACGTCTGCAAAGGTACGTGTTGCTCTGTTGCGGTTCTGCCGCCCATCACTTACGCCGAAAATGCTTTTGACTAGGTACTCCATTCAAAGAGTCATGCGACCGAAGAAATACTACAAGACTCTTTTCTACGGGCTTCTCGACATAGCTGTTATTAACGCTTTTATCACCCATCGTGAGTACGCGAAGTCGGTGGGGGGAAAACCTCTTTCACACGCGGATTTTCTCATTCAGCTACACGAGGAGCTACTCGCTCTCGGAGATGATGACTTCCTGGAAACGGTGCCAGTCGCCGAAGCCGCTGTTACCGAGGTGGAGCCAAGAACTAACCAGACACCAGTTTCGACGGCGTACTCGCTAGCAAGCTCGAAGCATCAATTGATGGTGTCGACGGACAAGACAGCGAAGGGCAAGTTCAAGTTTCGCGTGTGCAAAGTTTGTTCGGTACTGCGTGGTGCTGGCAGTCCTGGATCGAATCGACCTCCCGGCACAACGCGTCATTACTGCAAGCAGTGCTCCACTGATCGAGGAAGACTGTTTTGTGTTCCAAGGCGCGACACGTATCCGATGGTAATTCTGTATCGTGCTTTAACATTTGGCACTCGAAATAGAAGAACGGAGATCAACTTCCGCACTCTGAAAAGGTCGGACGGGTCCGAATGCGTCGGTCGAAGGAGGAGTTACGCGCGGAAACGATGGACACAGCTTCCTCGGATGCTGTACTGCCAAGGCAATACGAGACCGATGTTCAGAATGCCGATGGGGCTGCTTCGGTGTCATCTTCGCAGTTACCGGTTCCAAGTGTCACGCGAAACGTAGAGGTACAAGTGCATCAGCCAGAGCGGCCAGGCGCAGATGCAGCAGGACAGGGTGAAGAAGGAGTAACTGCGACTGAGAGGCCCCCGGATGAGAGCGAGCGGGAGGCCGTGGCGGAAGTGCTGGCGGAGCTGCTCGGCGCGGTGGAATGTACGCTCAGCGGGGCCGAGCAGCAGAATGAGTCGGATAATTAGGTGTCACTGCGAAGTCGATCTTGACACAATACGCCTGTAAGTGAGCGAAGCCAGCTTTGACCTCGACGGCGGTCAAGCTGGTTGTCAACGTTGAGATCTATGTTTCACTGCGAAGTCAATCTTGACATCTGCCATACAAACTTTAATACAAATACGCCTGTTAGGAGAGCGAAGCCAACCTTGGCACCAAACTGGTTGTCAACGTTGAGATCTATGCTACAATAAGAAAGCGATGACGGAATATATGTA